>QEPC01015431.1:378715-391207 GCA_003113815.1 Sphenodon punctatus | reverse complement strand
ACCCCCCCCCAGGGATCGGGTCATACTTACCGGCGGCTGCGGGGATGCCGCGGCCGCTGGTGCTGGGGGGTGGGCTCGCCTCTGAGTCTTTTTTTAAACAAAAATCCAGGCTGGGCAGGGTGGGTGGGGGGTGTCCCCCCTTCCACCCACGCAGCCTGGACTCGGGGAGGGTTTGTTTTTTTTTACTTTTTTGGTGGGACTTTAAGTTTTTTTACATTGCAGCCATTTTTAAATGGCTGCAATGTAAAAAAATCCGGTACCCGGAATCCGGTACCCGGACCAGATTTACCGGGTCGAATCTGATAATGCCGGTAAGCCCGGTACCGGCATTATCGGATACCGGATTTACCGGTTTTCCCACCCCTAGTGGGAACTGAGTTCTTGTTGATATTTTTGAGAACAAGAATGGGTCAAAAATCAACTGATTCTTGACCCATTCTCATGAGAGTCTCACTTGGCCAAAAAACAGCTCTGCACATGCACAAATGGCCACTGCAGCCATTCTGCACATGTGTGGGCCCCAGGGGCCACTTTGCACAGGCACAGAGCTATTTTAAGGTTTTAGGCTTCTCGAGAAACCTCAAAAAAAGCTCTGTGTCTGCACAAAATAGCCACCGGGGTGCACATGCAAAGAATGGCCATGGTGACAATTTTGCCAATACACAGAGTTTTTTTGCGGTTTCTCGAGACTCTCACAATATTCTCAAGAACCCTTGCAAGAACACATGAAATCTTGCCAAAGATGTGAGAACTGTGTGCATTCTAGGGATGGGGAAACGCAGTTCGGAAGTTCGGGATTCGGACCAAACTCGGTCTGTTCAGTCGACCGAACCAAACTTACGAACCAAACTCGAATTTAATACTGAACCAAACCGAACTGAATTTCCAAACTCTGTTCTGTTCCCCCATCCCTAGTGGCAACACACACAAAAAAACCCTGTTTTTTAATGGCCAAACTTGGTTCGGAAGTTCGGAATTCGACCAAACTTGGTCTCTTCAGTCGACCGAACCGAACTTCCGAACCGAACTTGAATTTCAAACCGAACCAAACCGAACCGAATTTCCGAACTCGAATTTTAACCAAACCGAACCAAACCGAACTGAATTTCCTAACTCCGTTCTTTTCGCCCATCCCTAGTGCATTCTCATGAGAATGAATGGTTTCACCCCTAATTAAAATCTATAAATTGATTTTAATTTTTTTAAAAAAAACCAACACAACACCTGTGCATGTGCCATTCTGCGCATACTACCCCTATTCTAAAATGGCAACAGCACCATTTTGGAAAAGGGTAGCCAGCCTGGAATTAAAGTTTGGACTAATCAGAAACAGAAATTCCCATCCCTACAAGAAGGTGACTAAGGCCTTCATTGATCTGTGGGAATAGTAGAAGGTCCAGTACTAACTGGTCAAGTGATACTGAAATAAGGCCATGTTTCAAGAGATCTCTCTCCAAATGGTGCAGTTAGGGATACTCCAGGAACAGAACAAGTGCCAGCAGCAGGTCAGGAATCTCCAGAGGAGGGTACAAGGAGATCCAGGATAACAATTTCACCTCCGGCTGTGGGAGGCAAATGTCCCCTGCTACAAGCTGTTTAACCAGTTCTTCTATGTTGATGGAACCATCATGGCATTAAAGCTCTACTGCTGTGCCTTCAACAAGATCCAGAAATGAATGAATATGGCTCCTCCACTACCCACTTTTGTTCCAACCACCCAAACTGTTCCTGCTCCCCCCATGGAAGTTGTAACTTCTGGTGGAGATCATTCTGTGCCTGTCCCCACCCAAGAGTCAGTGCTCCTCAACCAGAACATGGATGCCATGACTGTCATGGTGTAGCTCCTTGAAATGGCGACCCATCCTTTATTTGAGGAGCCCACAGAGGTACTGGTTGAAAATACAGAGGGCACAGAGGCCATCTTCATTGGGGAGACTGAGGAGAATGGTAAGTTAATACACTTGGGAGAGGGAGTTGCATTTATATAGCTGACTAATAAAGACTTCCATTTATTGCTATATAATTGTGTATTCTTGTTGTGTTGCCATTGCCAGGTGTCCAGGAAAGCATGGGGGATCAGGCTGAAGGGATCTCGTCATAGCAACAGCTCCAGCAGCAGAAGCAGAGGTCAGGTACTCATTCCCCCTTCCCTTCAGGAATGTGAAGGGTTCCTAATTGGGTGGCTGGGGACTGAAACTCGGTGGGAAAGGCACCATAGTGGGACAGTGAGCTCTGAAGGGCAGCTGTTTTAAACTATGCCACGGTATATTTGACTGTAATTTGTTTTGTAATGTATTGTATTATTTATATTGTGTCTTTTTATTGATGTTTTTATGATTCTGTAAGCTGCCCTGAGCTGCAATAGCAGGAGGAATGTGGCTTAGAAATCTAATAAATAAATAAATAAATAAATAAATAAATTTGATTCAATTCAATTCAATTAAAATGAATGGGAAGGGCGAGTGGATGGCTGTAAGGGCAGCTGTTAAAATAGCAGGAAGGTTGGGCAGGTTCTGCAACACCAGGGCAGGAAGGTGGGTACATAGGGTCTGAATTAATGGTTTTCCTTGTTGTCTTGCTGCAGGTCTGCAAGGACCATAAACAGAAGTACCAACTACAAGCGCTGAGATGCTGCTGCAGCAACTGGCCCATCAGCAACCTCGTCCAAGTACTCATTCCAACATCCGTGCGGGCAGAGGGCAATTTCATTGATTGGGAAGGGAGAGCAGGGGATGAAACACAGAGGCAGGCAGAGGCTGAGTTCATGATTTTCCTTGTTGGCTTGTTACAGGTCTTCAAATGGCTGTGGACAGATCCACCAGTCACAAGCACCCAACACAACCAAGACATGCAGGTTCACAACCAGAAGTACTAGAAGGATATTGCAAGGGAGCTGCCCAGGGACACCTTGTGGTGGGAAGATGAGCTCTGGGATGAGATGGGACATGGCCTGTGTGCACAGGCAGCTTGTGTGGCAGAATGTCACACAATTCAAGGCCTTGGCTGCTGAGGCCCACTTGAACTGCCAGCAGGAGGACAGAAACTAGGCCTACCTTTAGCAGCAGTTGCAGAGGTCAGACAGTGTGCTCAAGAATGAAAGATAGAGAAGATCTATGCATGTGAAAAATGGCTTCTGTGCATGCACAGAATGACTGCCCTTTTCCAAAATGGCTGCAACACTGCCACCACCATTTTGGAAAAGGACTGTACATGTGCAAAATGGCCCTGAGACCATTTTCATTATGCACAATCTAAAGCAGGGAGTTCAGCCCTGCTAGGAGCCCCGCCACAGTAGCCTCATAAGCTGCTTAAGGGGTTGGGGAGTTTGGAAAGGAAGGTAGGTGATAGGTGCCCCCAAAATAGGGGATAAGGAATCTGCTAGTCATGCACTTGCCTTGTGTTATGCACTCATCTGGCTCACCAGATCTAACTGGGGGCTGATGTCCAATGTGGACCCACTGGTATCATATGTAGTGGAGAACACAGGTTAATTTCTTTGGGGGGGGGAAAGTTACTTGGGGTACAGGCAAGGGAAGTGCAAGCATTTTTGCCACCATAGGTGGCACCAGGCAGCTGCCACCATCCCCACCATCCAGTCTCAGAGCTTGGAAGCAGTGGTTGGATCATGGGGGGAGGGGAGAGCCACCCTAGGCAGCCTCATCCCCAATGCCACTGCCATTGCTGCCACCAAGCTCCATGACTGTCATGACATTGCTGCCACAAAGCTCCAAGAATGATGCCACCTAAGGTGGAAAGTTCAAGAGGGAATTCTCCACTTCACCCACAATCCAGCCACCAATTTCCTTGGCTGATCCAGGTGAGCACCTAAGGCAGCTCTTCCAGCCTGTTCCCCCTGCAGTGTGAAGCCGAGAGCTTGCCAGGTATTGGAGAGGGGGTTATTGTGTGTATAGTGGGCTATAAATTGAGGTGCCTCCTCTTGCTACATCTGCTGCACCTCCACCTCTGTTCTCTCCTTCACCTCAGTGGCCACAATCCACAAACCATTCTACTCAGGCAGCCTGCCAAGTCCAAAAGCTGCCTTTGTTGTAGCAGTGGACTAGTAGCCCTCCATATCCATTAATGTGAGATTGCTCAGGGCTATTATATTCCCTTAAGCTTAATGGGTTATCATCAGCTGATTAACAGCCTCGGGAGTGGGTATTGACAGCCTATTAAACGGAGGCTGCATCAAAGACAGGTTCAGTACTCTGGAAACAAGAGCTTACCTGTTTGACATGCTGGCCAGTACACATTCTCTAATAAAGAATTTTGTAGAGATTCTAATAAATGTGCTATGCTGTGAGCTGTGGATGAAAAAAACTGGACTGACTACATGCATTCAAGACTGATTGCTTTAACTGATTGCTTTGGCTTTTAAAATTTACGTTTGGTTTCCATTTTCACTATTGGTGCTCAATAAAGTATGCTATAAGCAAAATAAGTTCTTCATTGTGTGAAGAACCCACACCTCCAGCTTGTATGCAACTCAGGTATGCGCCTCAATGGGAAGGCATGGATAGCAGGGGCTGGAACACCTCCTGGAGTGATATCTCGGAAGAAAGAAACAGCTAGGGCAGCTTTTTCTTCCCATCATTCACAATGGAGGGGAAGGCTGGTGGGTGGAGCATGGTGGGAAAGAATGTCTGCTTATGTATTAGGTTTGTGGTACTAAACCTGTACATGGAGGCTGCGCGGATGCACAGGAACTACATACAGGGGCTGCATGTTTATTAGGCCAGAATGCATTAAAACAGTATGTGAGTCTGTAATTTAGAGACTACATTATCATGCATATTCACAAGGGGAATGTGTGAGAGGGATGGAGAAAGTTTTCTCTCCTGCACTTGGAAAATTAGTACAAGTTCCACCAGCCTGATAAGATTTGTGGGGTACTTAAAGGATGTGATCTGGATGGGAATGGAAAAGGAGGCTTCATATCATGGATCTATTACATGGATCCATCCCCAGTCCTTGAGCACATGCCCTTATCTCCATTTCCTGCTCCTGAGTTCACTTTTTCAGTTCCTGATGGTAGAAACTGGATCCGTGGGCCAGAATCATGGACTAGAATTGGAATCCAGACTTAGCTCACAGAACTGAGGTTCCTCACCTTTACGCTAAGGTTTCCTTGGCATTCCTCAGCTTTTGAGAGAAAGAACAGTTCAATGAATTGCCTGTAAATTGGGAAATACTGCTTCATTTCCCCCATTCTTCTGCATGACCTTAGACAAACAAACCACTTGGTCTCCCAGACCTCCCTGCTTAAACTGGGATTCTATGTGCATGGGTGCTGCTGGGGAAGGGCGAAGAGAATGCACTTGAAACCAGTGCTGAAACTCAATATTTGAAATTACTCTATTTTTACCAACTATCTCAGTGTAACTGGGGTTACTGGACATAACATCCTAAAGTGCTATAGGCAGCCCCCTACTGGAAGCCAGGAGATGGAAAAAAAGGGAACCTGTTGCATTAAGGCTCAGAGTTCCCTCCAAAACTGTTCAGATCTGGGAGAAGGTCTGTATGAGACAGAGGGGAACAGCCTGGCCTCCATTTCCAGCTTGTAGCCTGGAGATTAAAGCTGTTGCTTATTACATTTTTCAGGAGCCAGATTGGTTGGGCTGATCCAATTCTGGGAGAAGTGCTAAGATCCTGATCTGGAATTGAGAAAGGCGGCCTACTCTACTCCAGCAAGAACAAAGAACTGTAATGGTGGCTGGAGATACATGTATACCAGTTTAAGCATTATTTTGCTTAGGGAGCTTGAGAAACCCAGGGTAGCTTGCACCAAGTTGTTATTCACTAGTTCTTTGTCTTTCTTTTCTGTATTTACCCAATGAGACTGCCTCCTGGGTGCTTGTGAAACTTAAATCTTGGTGTGATTGATAAATCTATTATTTTATGGAAAAAACTTGTTTCTTTGTTTTCAGTTCTGTCTACTAGTGCCAGTTATTCCCTGGCCACAGAACAGAACAGTCCAGGAATCCATAAAGAAAAAAACAAAGGTTATATCAGTATTCTACTCTGTTTTACCAAGTACCAAGGAACTAGGGATGTGTGAACATAACGCGGTTCAGATGTTCGGCCGTTGGTTCCGAAAATCAAGTTCAGGTTCGGGCGTTCAGTTCAGCGGAGTTTGGTTTAGCCAAACATTAGGAAAATCGGTATCGATATCGGTATTGGTACCGATATCATTACCAATTTTGAAGATTTTATTTTCGGTATCGTTATTGTTTGGCCCTGGGACACTTAAGTTTGTTATTTTTATGCCTTGTGTTATATTGTTAATGTTTGATTTTTTAAAAGTTATTATAAAAGTTATATCTGTTACCAGCTGAGTTTGACCTGTCCAATCTTTTACCTCTCTGTGCTGCTTCTGGCAGGTGGCAAAATCTCATTGTATGTTTGTTTATACAGCTTGTCAGATCCCTACCTGACAGCAGCAACACATGTAGCATATTAGCCTCAAGATGTGCCAGCAGGATCTCAACTTGCAGATAGCCCCCCACGAGGACTGCTGGGGATCACATCAATAATGGGGAACATTGGTGGCCCTGGAGGAACATCATGTCTCCAAAAATCAGGTCTGTGGATTTTGGGACATGGTGATGGGCTCTCGCTGCTGCTGCATGCTGCCACTCCACTGGCACGGCCTCTACCACCTCTGCCATGTGCCCCATTACCCGCCTTACGGACAGCAGACCGGCCTCTCCTACTTCCCTTCTTGATGTCTTCCAACCCAAAGAATGCACACAAAGGTGGTTATCTAATATTATATCTATCTATCTACACTAACTCTAACTACTATTAACTATTCTAAAACCTATGGAACTAAATGGAATATCTAATAACTACAAAAGCCTAGTCCTAGAAACACACTATAAAACTGAATCACTACACACTATCTCTATCTATCTCTATAACTAAGCTAACTCCTACATCTATCTATCTATCTATCTATCTATCTATCTATCTATCTATCTACAGGGATGGGGGGAGGGGGGTACAGACAGCTCACCTAAATCAATGTAATGCTTCTTTAAATAAATCCAAAAACAGGGGAAGGGAATCAGGGATGGACTATATAGTGGCAGGAGGGGGAGGATTCAATGGACGGTAGGGAGAAAGAACACAGGGATGGTTAAAAAATAATCCCTAAATCTACCTAATCTAATCTAAATAAATGATACTAGGGAGGTAAATGTGTGGGATGGGTGAAATAGGAGGAGGATGGCAATGGATTGGGAGGTACACAAACTGCTAGGAGAGGGAGACTTTTGAAAACACCTGCTGACAGGATCAGTGGCTAGCTCAGAAGGTGTTGTAAGGGGGGAGGGCAATGACTTTTGTTACTGGCTGTGCCCGTCTTACCACAAGCCCCATTGGTTCTGTGCAACCTAGCCCGCCCTTCCCCCATGTCAAATCGCAGACTGCCAAGCCAGTGGTGTGGGGAGAAAAGGGATAGTGATTTGGCAGGCTGGCTGCTACTCCAAGCCTCGCCACCCCTGGTGCCAGAAGTCAGCTCCTCAGCTGCCTCCCCCTCCCTGGGCCTTCCAGTCACATTTTCCCCACCTGAATGGGCCTTCCATTCATGTTTTTACCACCCAAACTCATCCAAAGCCACCCGAACGCGACCTAACTGTTTGGTCGTTTTCGAGTTCTGTTCAAACGTTCGGTTCAGTCGCCCGAAAGGACCGAGTTCGGTCCGAACAACGAACATCCGAACCGTGTTCCGAACATCCGAACATCCCTACAAGGAACTGAGGAATCAGCCTGGTTCTTGGTATTTCGTACTCAGTCCAGTACTTACTCAGACTAAGATACAAGGCTTTTCCTGCCCCTAAATAAGGTGATTCAGTACTCGGTATTCAGAAATTACTTAGTATTTGGTTTTATTTTATGAAATATTTTATCAAGTATTTAGTAGTCATTGAAGTTTCTGAGGACTGGTTGAACACTTGGAGCCAGTCCTTGGGAAGTCATAAATACTCATGAATAAAATGTTTACTATTCATTTCAGTCCTACTTGAAACCCACTGGACTTCATGTGGCCCCCACCCCTTTGGTGCACTGTGACATTTCAGCACTTCAAAAAGCCAAGGCTGTGTCAAAAAAGGAGCAGGGCTAACAGATCCCATTCCTTTCAGACATGACTCCACCCCATTTGTAGCATTGTGACATCGCAACACTCTACAGGGGATGGGGCAACATCAAGAAGGGGGAACAGAGTCTCCTGACCTCACTCCTTTCTGAGAGAGCCTGCTCCCTGCCCTCCCTGAATATTATTTGGCCAGCGACTATGGTCAGGTGCATAGTTGATTCATAGGGAGGGCATGAGGGGCATGTGCACCCCCAGATTTTATGAATCTCTATAGAACCCTATAGAACCCCTGCCAAGCCCCCACTCCTGTGCCCCCCCCAATTATCGACAGTAGGGATGGGTGAACAGATCGCGGTTCGGATTCAACCATTCGGATCAGTTCGGTCCGGTTCGGTTCGGTCATTCAGTTCAGCTGTTCGGTTCGTTCGCCACGTTCGGGTTTGGCCATTTGGTTCGGTCCAGTTCGGTTCAGTTCGGTTCGGTTCAGGTGTTTGGAAGAAGGTTCTCTGTGCGAGGAATGATGGCCCCAGACCCATGATGGTGGGTCCTGGGGCTAGAGTGGCAGTTTCTAGGTATTGGCCACAGCCCTCCCTTCCAGTAACTTGGACCCAGAACCCTGATGGCAGGTCCTGGGACTGGAGTGGCTGTTTCTAGATGCGGTGGAATGACATTGTCTCCGTGCGAGGAACGATGGCTCCAGATCCATGATGGCGGGTCCTGGGGCTAGTAGAGTGGCAGCTTCTAGGTATTGGCCACAGCCCTCCCTGCCAGTAACTTGGCCCCAAAACCCTGACTGTGGGTCCTGGGGCTGGAGTGGCAGTTTCTGGATGTGGTGAAATGACATTGTCTCCGTGCAAGGAATGATGGCTCCAGACCCATAATGGTTGGTCCTGGGGCTAGAGTGGCAGCTTCTAGGTACATATTGGCCACAGCTCTCCCCACCTGTAACTTGGCCCCAGAAACCTGATGGTGGGTCCTGGGGCTGGAGTGACTGTTTCTTGGTACGGTGGAATGACATCGCCTCTGTGCAAGGAATGATGGCCCCAGTCCCATGACAGTGGGTCATGGGCTAGAGTGGCAGCTTCTAGATGCATCTTGGCCACAGCTCTCCCTGCCAGTATCATAGGCCCCAGAACCCTGATGGTGGGTCCTGGGGCTGGTGCGGCTGTTTCCTTTTTTATATACATCTATCTCTACACTAAATCTAACTGCTATTAACTATTCTAAAACTATTCTATTGAACTAAATGGAATATCCTAATAATTAACTACAAAGCCTTGTCCTACAAACACACTGTATCTCTATCTAGCTCTATAACTAAGCTAACTACTATATCTATCTATCTATCTATCTATCTATATACAACATTACACAGGGGGAAACACAAAGAACACAGGGAGGGGTACAAAACTGAAATGAAAATCAATCTAATAATATTCCTATTCTAAATAAATCTAAATCTTAAAACAGGGGAAGGGAATGAGAGATGGAATAAGAGAGAGAGGGAAAAGGATTGAATGGAAGGGGAAGGGAGGAAGGAAGATTGAACACAGGGAACACAGGGAGGGCTAAAAACAAAAAATAACACCTAAATCTAATATAATCTAAATAAATGATAATATGGAGGCAAATGGGTTGGATGGGTGAAATAGGAGGAGGATGGCAATGGATTAGGAATAGGAAGGAACAAAAACTGCTGAGAGTCGAGGGAACCTTCTGAAACACCTGCTGTTCAGGAACAGTGATTAGCTCATAAGGTGTTGGGAAGGCAGAAGGCAATCAGTTTTGTTTCTTGCTGCATCCACCACATGGCAAGCCCCATTGACTCCATGCAGCCTAGCTCGTGGCCAATCACAGACTGAGAAGCCAGTGGTGCAAGGCAAAAAGGGATGGTAATTGGGCAGGCTGGCTGCTACTCCAAGTCTCTCCACCCTTGGTGCCTGGAAGTCTGCTCGTCAGCTGACTGCCCCTCCCTGTCACGTTTTGCCTTCCAGTCACATGTTTTTGCCACCCGAACTCATCCAAACGCGATCCAAACTAACCAAACTGTTTGATCATTTCGACGTTTGGAATTGGGTTCGGTTTGGCCAGTTCGGGTTCGGTCGTCTGAACAGGCCGAGTTCGGGCCGAACTCCAAACTTCCGAACCGCGTTCACCCATCCCTAATCGACAGTCATCAGTTACCTGTAGTCAGGTGGGCATCCCAGAAAACATAAAAGAAAGAGTGACTGTTCAGGGCTGTTGGCAGCCAGAAGCAAAATGATTACAGAAGAAGCAACCAGGCAGGGAGATTTACCATTAAAACACTGGAGTGATTCTAAGTTTGTTTCCTTTCCCAGATGCTAGAAAATGTAGTTGAGGCTTGTGTGTGTCTGGCACAGTATCTTCTTGCAATGTGGTTTGGCTGGCATACCAATTACTCTGACACTCGCATCAGGCAGGAGCAGGTACCTCACAAAGGAAGAGCACTGAATCTTGGCATTCTGGTCAGTATTAGGGACAGCAAAACCATTTCTAGTTTAATTAGTGACAGAGAAAAAACAAAACAAGCCACTTGTTTTCCCACATGAACATAAAGTAAGTTACTCACCAGATTTGCCCATGGATTTATGTCAACACTCACAATTAAAATGACTGGTGCCCCTCATGTATTTGGGTACCACTACACTTTACAGCAGGGCATAGAAAATTTCCAGTGAACTCTGCTAAAAGATGATTAACACTGTAACGTTAAACACTTCTAAGTCAGGAAATGGCAATATTATGGTTGCAATAAAAGGCTATAAAAGGATAGTTTTCCTTACATATTTGAGGTGTGCACCAGGGGCCCATGTCATTTTCGTTTTCATTTTTTTGGGTGTCTTTAGACATAACGTTAATGGGTGTCTGAATGTGTGTTTTGACCTTGATATGAACACCGGATTGGTCCTGTGTTCACCATGTGGCACTGCTTAGACACACAGCCCATGTTGGGGCAAATCAGTGTTTTTCTCACCACCCAATCTCAACACATAAGCACTGCCACCTCTTTCCCTGTGTTGTACTTGCTAACACACCACACAATATCATTAGACACAACGCTGGCTATGTGTTCAGCCAAAACACGCAAATTGTGCTTCTGATGCAATGGTGTTCATATCACATGTTCAACAGGTGGCCAAATTGTTGTTGGGATTGCTATGGTGCTTACACACGACGGCCAAATACGTGCTTAGGGGTTTTGACACCTGATCTTTGTTATGTCTAAAGATGTCCTTTGTTTTCATTATTAAAATCTGTTTTCATTTTCATAAATATCAAATTATTGTTTTCGGTTTTGCTTTCGTTTTCATTTTCCATTGGTTTTGATGAAAAACACATTTTCAGCTGTAACATTTTGTTTTTCCTTATATTTGGCTGAACATTGGTATGATTATACCTCCAATAGAAGGCATTATGTGTACCAAATTAAAAAATGATTGGTTAAAGGAATCGAATTTTAGAAGCAGTTAAATTAATTTATTTTGCAAGAATCTTCATTTAAATTCTTAGCTGTATCTACATTGCCTCACATCTAATGTAGGTGAAACATCACAAGATTATACCTCTTCCCATATTTACTATCTCTGCCAACTTTCAGAAGGATTGGATAAAGGGTCCTGGTGGTATAAGCAATTAACTTATAAATGTATATATGACTGTAACATCTTTGTAGTCCGAGGACTTCCATGGCCATCTCGAACTTTTACTTTAAAGCCAGGGGTAAGATAGTTGCTTTAGCCCTTCATCTGTTCAGAGTGAAGTGATCAATCAGCTTTTATATGCTTTCCCTGTCTGGGGTATTAGATACCTGGACAGTTTGGAAGTAGCTCAGAATAGCTTCTTGCATTCTATCTTGGGAGTTCCTAAGGGTACACCCCAAATACTCCTGCAAAGTGAGACGTCCTGCTCCCCTCTCAGATTAAATGTGCTATTCAGTCTTGTCAAATACTGGCTGAAAGGCTTTGTTTTTTTCAGCCCAGGGCAATCTCTTTTTTCTAAGGCTGTAGAGAGAGGGCTTCTTTCTCAATGGGACTCCTAGATTGTGCTTGAAGTTTCAAAGTTGGGGTTTGCTAGGGAAGTTTTAACCCCCCTTGGTTTTAATGGTGCTTTGGCTCTGATTAAGAGGAGGATTTTGGATCAGGAACTCCAGTTCAAATCTCCCCTGATGTCTTCTCAACAGATTGCACCTCAATATCTTTGGATCAGTCCGCCCAGTGGTGGTCTGAGGGTGATTTCAGACGATACGGGGCCCTTTGGCCCCGTACCGGAACCACCGGCTTCGTTCCCCGCCGGGGTCACCCCGTAACGGCACAACAGACGTGCCGGGGGGATCCCGGCGGGGAAAGTGGGAGGGGCCGGGGCCGCGCGGTGCA
>QEPC01015431.1:327935-357953 GCA_003113815.1 Sphenodon punctatus | reverse complement strand
CGGAGCCACCCTGTCAATGGCATCCTCCAGCAAGCTGTTCCAATGCTGGACTAGCTCATCCACAGAGTGGCCGTCCAAGTCCAGGGTTAACTCCCGCAGGACCTCTTGGAACCGCTGGGGTTCCATCAGCCGCCGAGGGCATACCATCCTAAGTGGTCCCTTCCCCTTCTGGAGGGGGTGCGCTAGAAGACCGGCCTGAAGGAGATAATGGTCCGTCCATGACAAGGGCACTGCTGTAACCTCCCCCACAACCGGACCCCCCGCCTCAAGGCCAGAACCGAAGATCAGGTCGAGGGTATGTCCCCCCACGTGGGTCGGGGAGGTAACCTCCTGGGGCAAGTCCATGGTTGCCATGGCGGCTATGAACTCTCGCTCCGCCACGACAAGGCCGGCATCAGCGTGGATGTTGAAGTCCCCCAGAACCAAAGTCCTGGAGGAGCCCAACGCCACCTCTGAGGTCAGCTCTGCTAGAACAGCAAGGGATGCCACCGGGCAGGAAGGGGTGGTGAGTTGATAGGGGTCCAGAGGGCCTCTCACCACATTTTGATGCTATTAAATGCATGGTTGGTAGCAAATAAATCATCTGCAGTCCGAGAATTGATCCTGGACCAGGCGGCCAACCTGGTGTGTTTTAAGGAGGCCAGGCTGGACCATGAGTCAGGGATAGTGTTTGCTGACCTTGTTCTGGCCAGGTTCTCCGTAAAGCATCAACCACTGTCAGAGGTACAGGGAGGTTGGGGCAGTGTAGCTGTCATTTTTAGGAATACCAACATGTGGCGGCTGTTGCTGGGGCCGTTGACGAGGGCATGGCAGATGTAGCCATTCCGTAGAAGTGGCAGAGGAGGGTAGAGAGAGGCTCACCCCGGGACATGTACTAGCGGAGCCGAAGGAGATATGATGAGTAGGAGGCAGGTCTTTGGCAAGGACATTGACTATGGGCAGCCCCCCCCCCCCCATTGGAGACCTGGCACCGAGGTGTTTTGCAAGTGAGATTAGAGGTTCGATACTATGATTGGTATTGGGACGAGTGGGGGAAATATATCGTATGTTGCATTTATTGTATGATTTAAACTGAGGTTTTTTTGACAATGTTCTTTTGTAGAAAGGGGCTCTCCTCTTGGTGAGAGCAGGGGGATGGGTGGAAAGTTGGTCCCCACCCCCTGGTGGCAGCAGGGAGGTGGGGAATGGTTGTAATGATGTTAGCTGGTTGAACATTGGTAATATGGGGAGGAGAAGGGAGGTGTATGATTTGTTTTGTATAACATTGAACTTGTTGTTACTGTATTATTTCAATTATGTTGTTGATGAATAGTATTGGTCTGGTTGTAGACCTTTGTTTATATAATGTGATTGTCTATTGTGGACCTTATTTTGTGCTGTTGTGAGCTACCTCAAGCCGCCGTAGGCGGGAGAGTGCAGGATATAAATTAAAATTGAAATGAAAAAAAAAAATAGTCTGTTCTGAGGTATCCGATGCAAACCCCATCTGATATAGCGGGCCTCTATCTTGTGTTTTATTTGACCGGAGACAGATTGGGGTTGCTTCTGGTTTCTTTATTTATTTGTTTGTTTGTTTGTTTGTTTATTTCAACATTTTTATATCCCGATCTATCCTGACCAAGCAGCTCAGGGCAGCTCAAAAATCCCATAAAAACATCCAATAGTAACCATAACAATAAAACAATAAAAAACAATTTAAACCAACCCAAATGGAACTAAAAAATAGCCCCCCCCAACCCTCCACCCACCACTCTACCCTCCTCCCTTGCTGAGATCCAGGCGGAACAACCAAGTTTTACATTGGCGTCGAAACGCAGGGAGGGCCAGGGCCACCTGCACCTCCACAGGAAGTTGTGGTGCAGTCACCAAGAATGCCCTCTCCATTGTGCATATCATGCACCTGTACAACAGCTTTCCTACATGCTCTAGTGGATCTGGTATTGGAGGTGGTCTTGCAGTTCTGTGAGGCTGATAGTCCTGGTGGACTTCAATATACAAGCCGATGCCAATTTAATAGGAGCGGAACATGAGTTCATGGCTGCTATGGCAACCATGGGTCTGTCTCAGGTGGTTCGTGGCCTGATGCATAAGGGAGGTCATACTCTGGATTTGGTATTTTGCACTGGCCTTGAGGTGGGGGATCTGTTGGTGGGGGATGTATTGTTGTCACCCTTGTCATGTACAGATCATTACCTCCTTAGGACCTGTCTCCTGCATGTCTGCCCCGGGGAGGGTGCAGAACCCATTTGTCCGGTTTGCCCCCAGAGACTTATGGAACCAAGTAAGTTCCAGAATGCTCTTGGGGAGTTACCCTCAGACCTCAACAGCCATTCACTCGATGACCTCATGGCTTTTTGGAATAACTTGCTGACTGAGGCCATTGACTCGACAGCTTCCAGGTGTCCACTTCCTGGGCATTGGCACCACAGGTCCCCATGGTTTACGGAGGACCTGCAGAGGCTGAAGCAGGAAGGGAATTGGTTAGAGCAATGGTGACTGCATACTCATGCTAAAGGCAACAGATTATGGCATAGAGCTAGTTTAAGAGCCTATGCTGTGGCTGTGCGGGCAGCAAAGAAGGATTTCTTTGCTGCCATCATCATAGCAGCCACAAAGTCGCATCCGGCTGAGTTTTTCTGGGTGGTGAGAGGCATGGTCAGTCCAGCCTGTCTCCGCCTGGAACTGGAGTCATCAAGTGCTCGCTGTGACATGTTTGTCAACTATGTTGTGGAGAAAATCATTCGCATTCACCATGACTTTGACATTGCGATTGCTGCAGTAGAGGGACTTGGGGTTATGGATGCTCCAGCTTGTCAGGTTTTAAGCGATAATTTTCGTTGATCTCAACTGCAAATGCAGGGTATGTTCTTGGGGCTCTACAGCCAGGAGACATTAAGGCTGTTGGTGGCCGGGGTGATCAATGCCTTCCTTAGGAGCAATGCCTGCTCCAAAAACCATCACTTGACATTGATTCCCTTTCCAGATATCGACCAGTCTCTAACCTTCCCTTTTTAGGAAAGGTTATTGAACAGGTGGTGGATTGACAGCTTCAGGAGCATCTGGACCGCATCAGTTTTCTGGATCCCTCTTAGTCCAGCTTTCACCCGGGTTATGATACTGAGACTGCACTTGTGGACTTGGTTGGCAACCTGTGCCATGGGTTGGACCAGGGGCGTTAGACTGTCCTTATTTTGTTAGATCTATCAGCAGCTTTTGACACAGTTAACCACAAGTTGTTGGTGAATCACTTGTGGGATCGAGCCGGGGTGGGTGGTACTATTCTTGAATGGTTCTGCTCATTTCTGACTGGAAGAACTCAGCGTGCGGTCCTGGGGGACTTTTCTTCATCTCCCTGGGATCTTACCTGTGGAGTCCAGCAAGGATTTATTCTGTCCCCTCTCCTGTTCAACGTGTACATGCAGCCTTTAGGCAAGGTCTTGAGGGGATTTGGCATCCAGTGTTATCAATATGCTGATGACACCTAGCTGTACCTCTCATTTTCAACTGATCCAGGCCTGGCAGTCTCAGTGCGTATGTGGTGTCTGTCAGCTGTGGGGAGACTAGATGAGGGTAGGCCATCTGAAATTGAATCATGACAAGATGGAAGTGATGCTAGTGGGTGGGACTGGAGACATGGGGGTGGGGAGATTCCTGTCATTGTGGGGTTTGCCTCTCTCTAGTTCCTCAGGTTTGTAGTCTGGGAGTGCTCCTCAACTCACAGCTCCACCTGGATGCCCAGGTGATAGCTGTGGCAAGGAGAATGTTTTGTCAATTACATCTGCTCAATCAGTTATGGCCATATATCTCAGACTTGAACTTGGCCACTGTCATCCATGCCTTCATCACCTCGAGGCTGGACTATTGCAATGCACTCTACATGGGGCTACCCATGCTGATGGCTCAAAGACTGAAGCTGGTGCCAAATGCAGTGGCCCATTTCCTAATGGGAATGAGTCGCTGTGAGCATATAACACTGGTTCTCTGCTCACTGCACTGGCTGCCTATAGTGTTCCAGGCCTGATTCAAGGTGTTGGTTCTCACCTCTAATGCCCTTCACGTCCTGGCCCCCTCCTATCTGAGGGACCACCTCATTCCTCGGGTTCTGGATCACCCCCTGCAGTCAGGCAGGGACACCCTCCTTGAAGTTCCCCAGGTGTGCCTGGTGGCAACAGTGGGGAGGGCATTCTCGGTGGCTGCCCCCGCGGCTGTGGAATTCCCTCCTGGTCAATGTCCACCTGTCTCTGAATCTTCTTTCCTTCTTGAAACACTGCAAACCCTGACTGTTTCAGAAGGCATTTGGTGAGGGAGCGGGGTGAGGGGTGTATATGGGTTGGGGGGGTGGGGGGAAATCTGTTCTTGGACTGTGTATTTTAATATTGATTGTGGAATTGCATTGTTTTGTGTATTTTATGTATAAATAAAATATTTGCACAGAGGAATTCTCCCAGGGTAATGACAACTGAGCTCTTGAAGGACATTTTAAAACCTTTGAGGGGAGGGGGAAATACTTTTTTTAGGTAAATACACATTGCAAGCATCAGAATGAAGGGATTTCAGTACTGAAAGGTCAAGTACTGGTAAATATTCCAAAGAATGACAGGTTCAGGAATTTCTGGCACAATGTTTAAATGAGATAGAAGGTATTTAAACATAATAATCAAATTGCTGGAATCATTTAGCATACTGGGAGTGAATTTTAGATGCATAAATTGTTTGTTGGATTTTACAGTGCAAGCAAAACAGTTGGGAATTCTCCTACAGCCAGCAAGTCGTATCTGATAGGATACAAATGCTGCATAAAGTCTCCTTCTGTGCAGAGAGTCAGAACAAGGCCTGTGCACCACTTAAGAGTCATTTAACCCTGAAGTCTTCTGCAGGTAGAGCATAGACCTTGTACTAGCCCTGTGCTCTGGGGTGGACACAGTGTCATGTTTTATGTCTTCAACAGAATATCTCAATAGAATTTTACAAGTTCATAATTTATGTCCTGTTACCTTTGTTATATAATAGGTTTTAAACTGCTTGCTTAGCTGCAAACTGATTGCAGCAAGTGGTTGAGCTGCTATGATATCACAAAAGAATCAGATTCATCCCAAATGCTATGTGGGATGGGAAAAGTAATGGATTGACTGATGGATGGATACTGTTGTTTTTTTGTTTGATTTTTTAAAAAACAACTAAATCATAGACCATACACTATTAGTTTATATATGATTTCTGCAAGAGGATGCTCTCTTTGTGCAAAAGAACACTGTTGGTAACTGTTGGTAACATGTTTAAAAAAAAACTCACTAGGAAGTCCAATATCCAACATCTGCATGCAAGATTTGCACATCTGTGATGTACAGGTTGCGGCTAAATTCGACCTTTAATGATACCATGTGAGGGATGCCATTTGCATTCTTATGTTATCTCATGAGAATGCAAAAGCTAACATATGTGATTAATGTAAGTGCAATGTCAGGCATGCGGATAAATCAGTTTAATGACTATTTTTGATGTTGTACTAGCTGTAAGGTCTACAACCCATGGTGCATCATTTAACTAGCAATAGTAAATTTAAGTTGGCATTGACATGACATTTTTAAAAGTCTACTAGATGGTTCTAAAGGGGTTTTTTTCAGTCTTGTTACATATCTCAGAGATGCTTCTTAGGGTGGTGGAACTATATTTTCCTCATCGTTGGCCAGTCTCCAGTTTTGATTCCTGGGCTTTGAATGTTCTAAGTATATTCTTCTCTTCAGATCAGAAGCATGATCCCGTGATAGGTTTGTGGCTGCCAATACCAACACTGTAAATAAAGTGTTTTCGACTGTTCATATCTCCAAGCATCACGACAGTGAATGGACATAAATAATAGGATAAAATTTATCATAAAGTTTGGCTGAAATTTTGTTAATACAAATGGAAGAATTCTTGTTTAACTTTGCATTGTAGTGGGAGGGTCCAATACATGATTGGGCCACACTGATATAATAAAGTCAAAATCCAAGAAACTAAAGTGGTACGTAGATTGAAAATCTCAGTGTCTTTACCAAACAGCACAGAAAGTTCTGTAGTTCTAAGTTGTGTAGCACATGGCATATTCAAGTAAAAGTGACAGCTGAACTGACTCTTTGACAGAATAATATAGAGGGAAAGACTTAACTGAAAGGGCTTTGAAAACTATCTAGCAATCTTCAAAGCATAAAATCATGTCGATCCTGTTGCCTCAAGGAGCTCTTCCATTTGTTGGCAAAAATGCCCATGGGTACTTATTTATATTAAAAGGTTTTGTTTCTTTTAATGTTGCATTAAACTGGAAATACATCTGAGGAATGTGACTTAGCAAGAACAACTGTCAGGATTAACATCACAGAACATGATGTTTTCACTTGGAGAAGGATATTAATGATTTTAACCAAGAATATTATCCTCCCTTCTATAAAGAGAATAAAGAGAACGTTCTCTGAAAATATCACAACTTTCTGCCATAAATCTCTCTCTCTCTCTCTCTCTCTCTCTCTCTCGTCATCTAAAACAAAAAAGAAAAGAAAAAAAGAGGTCTAGTAGGGGAATCAGTTAGCCAGCAGATGTGATGAGAGTTGTATGGCTTTTTTGTTTGGAATAAACTTACAGCCTTGGAGGGTAGCAAATGTAACATCAATATTTAAAAATGGTTCCACAAGTTCACCCTGGAAACCACAGACCAGTGAGTCTGATGTCAGTGCCAGGCAAACTGCTGGAAACAGTTGTTAAGAACAGAGTTGTTGAGCATATTGATAATCATGGCATAATGGGGAAGAGTCAACATAGATTTAAGAAAGGAAAGTTGTGTAAATAAGCATGTAGATAAGGGTGAGCCAGTCGATATATTATACCTGGACTTTCAGATGGCATTTGATAAGGTCCATCATGAGAGACTCTTGAGGAAATTAAAGAGTCACGAGATAAGAGGCAATGTCCTATCGTGGATCGGCAGCTGGTTAAAAGATAGGAAGCAAACAGTAGGACTAAATGGTCACTTTTCACAGTGGTACTAGTGGAGTGCCCCAGGGATATGTACTGGGACCGGTGTTTAATGTATTCATTAATGATCTAGAAAAAGTAGTAAAGAATGTGGTGATCAATCTGCAGATGGCACAAAGTTACTCAAGGTAGTTAAAACCCAAGTGGACTGTGAACAACTGTAGGAAGATATTGCAAGACTGGGTGACTGAGCATCTAAGTGGCAGATAAAATTTAATGGGGACAACTGCAAAGTGATGCACATAGGGAAAAATAACTCAAAGTATGTTTACAATGCTGGGTTCTAAATTAGGAATTACAACTCAGGAAAAGTATCTTGGAGTCATTGTGGACAATACACTGAAATCCTCAGCCCGGTGTGTGGTGGCAGTCAAAAATTTCAAACAGAATGTTAGGAATAATTTGGAAAGGGATAGAGAATAAAACTAAAAATATCAAAATGCCTCTCTATAAATCTATGGTACAACTGCACCTGGAGTATTATGTGCAGTTCTGGTCACCCCATCTCAAAAAAGACATAATAGAATTAGAAAAGGTACAAAGAAGAGATACAAAATTGATGAAGGGTATGGAAGGGTATGAAGAGTATGAGAGAGGCTTGATAGGTTGGGGCTCTTCACTTTGGAGAAGAGACAGCTGAGAGGGGATATGACAGAAGTTTATAAAATCATGAGTGGTGTGGAACACTTAAATAGTAGGGATGGGAAGATCAGGATCAGATCAATATGAATTTGGATGAAATCAGAGAATTCGTATTGATCAGTCTTATCAGGGGATATGATATGATCTCTCATTGAATCCCCCAACAAGGATCTATCAGCTCCTTGGTGCAGCACTGGCACTGTTTGAAGGAGCTTTAAACTTGTGCCAAACCCATCCTGCCCCCAGCTCTGCCTTCCCTGGACCTCAATCTCTCGGATCCAGAAAGCACTCACCTGAGACTCCTCCCCAGTCAAGAGAGTGGCCTGTAGGCCAAGGCGCCCTTGGAAACAATCTTATGGGCTGTTGGGGTGGGCTGTGGCTCAGATGATAGAGTGCATGCTTTCCATGTATAAGGTCCCACGTTCATCCCCAGTATCTCTAATTCAGGATCTCTAGTAGCACGCCTGGGTGAGGCCTCTGCCAGAGACCTGAATTTGAAACCCTGCTGCTGTGTCAGGTTGTGACAATACATGTTTAAGATGGACCATTGGTCTGACTCAGTTAGGCAGCTCCTTATATTCTCACTTTGGAGGATATAAGGAGCCCTGTGGTCCATCCCCAGGACCCTGCTTAAAGAAGCACCCTCAGGACAAGGGCCACCCAGATCTGGATGGGAGCGGGAGAGCTGTTGGGATGTGGGGATGTGACCCTGCTCCCTTACAAAGCACATGACTGTGGACAGCTAAGGTCCCGTGGCTCCCCAGGAACCTCCAGTTTCATATGACTGCTACAGGACAGGTAGAGTCAGGGCTTGGGATTGTCATTCTCAGTCACTCTGCATCATTCCTTCTTCCAAAGTGGGAAACTGGGGTGGGGGTGGTTATGGGAGTGCTGGATTACTGGGGCATCCCTTGCCCTACCCTTTCATGGAAGTGGGTTCCATGGAAACAGACCCTGCTCCAGGCAGCATGCACCCTTAGTGATTGGAAGAGGAGCAGCTGAATAACAAACTGTGGTGTAGTTGTCACAGTGCGTGATTATTATTATTTTTCTGGGAGGAGCTAGCGATACGACAAATATGATTGTGCACCCACCCCCCATCATCAGTTACAGCTCACCTATGCCAAAAGGAAATTGATGGCAATCCCATGGAAGACCTGCAGGGCAAATTTGAGCACTTGTAATGGGGAGGGAATGGGTGACAGACATCAAATCTTACTGGAATATTTCACCTTCTCTGGGCTCCTTCCTGGTCTATTCATTCCAACAACCTTGGGTGCCTTTAGAAGGACATCTGCTACGGAGCAAGTGGTCCTTGCTCTGGGCCTTGGCCTGGGATGGTCTCTCAGGATCTTCCTGAGGCACATCCTGTAGCAGCCAGACACTGGCCCCATGGTAAGGGGTGTGCATATCATTTTTGTTATTACAATAATGATAACAAAAATTGTCATTTTCATTTTCGTTATTGCAATAACGAAAATGACAACCGAGAATAACGACAATGAAAATGACAACCAAGAATACCAAAAACGACAACCAAGAATACAGATAACAATATCCATAATGATAACGATAACGATACCAAAAACAATACCAAAAATGATAATGATAACAAGAAACGAAAATGACAATGTTGTTATCATTGTTGTTATCATTAGTGCTGTGGCAGTTGGGTTTTGGAGGGAAAATGTGGAGAGAAGAGGAGGGAGCAGACATCTCGGAGCCCTGAACTGGTTTGAACTCTTGAACTGTGCCTATGTTGGGAGGGGCCAGCAGCTCAGCAGTATCTGATTGCTGGCCAATGAGCAGCACAAGCAGGCCCCATCAGTCTCATGGCACTCTATGATTGCTCAATGCCTGCTGCCTCCCACAATCAATCAGAGGGGGTCTGGGGGAGGCCACTGAAACCCTTTATAATGGGAGTGCCAGGTGTTTTTCTCTCCATTCTGTGAGAGCTCTGCTTGTTAGGTTGCATTTACAGAACTGTGGTGCTTGCACATAAAAAATCACCCTAGCCCGCATTGTATTATTTATTTAATTGTATTATGTAATTAATTAATGAATTAGGTATTACCACCAATACCTTTCCTTCCTCATACCCTACATTTTACCTTCTCCTTTTCCCCACCCATTTCTCCCCTGTACATTATATATAGATAGGTAGTATAGATTAGATATAGATATATATTATAGACATATAGATTAGATTAGAATAGTTATATAGATAATTGATTAGATAATAGATAGTTTTCCTTTTCACTTCCCCTGTCTTCCTTAGATTTTTAATATTTTAAATATTTTAATATTTTTAGATTTTAAATATTTTTTAATATTAGTTGTGCACGGGAATCAATAACGATACTGATACCAAAAATAAAATCTTCGTTTGAAACGGTACTGATATCAATATCGATCACAATAATGAATACAGATATCAATACGATAACAAAAACGATATCAAAAATATACCAAAAATGATAAAAACAATAATGACAAGGAATATGACATTGTTGTTAATAACGATAACGAAAATGACCTTTATGAATAACAAAAACAAAGACAAAAATCAAAAATGACATGGGGGCCTGGTGCACATCCCTATGGGGTATACATGGGCCACCGTCTGGCGGAGACAGAAAAAACGTACAAACCAAATGTGCAGGTGAGTCCCAGCTAGCCATTATACTCTATGTATATTATGATTTTTGATCTTGTGAGGATGTGCAATTTAGTCCATAAGGACTAATTCAGCTGTGTCAATGCAGCAGAACAAAGGAACTCTTTATTACATTTCAAAAATAGTTACAGTGAAAACTATTTTTAGTCATAACTTTTTATTTTATTTTAAATCACCCACAGTCCCTTTGATGAATTCCACCCCAGTAGCTCTAATCAGATTCTGTAGTTTGACAGAAGTATTCTTTTTAATCCAGTTGTTTGTGTTGGCACACTGTATAAGCAAGAATCTGGTTCTTGGAACAGGAAAGACAAACCACATCAGAAAGTTTCAGAAAAGAAGATCAGCTGGTCCATTTGCTAGACCTAAAAACCAGTCCCAGTACTGGTGTCTAGTCTACTTTGGAACATGTGACTTGCTGTGGCCAATTGTGAGAGGAATTGGGGTTAGCATTGTGCAAGAGTGGGAAAAGCAATTAGCAGTGCTGACAGGAGAGAGGAAAGGAGTGACAATTGTACTGATGCTTCAAGCTCATGGAAGCCTCCCAAAATTAAAATTAAAATAGTAGTTCCGGAAATTAGTTCGGTTAGAATCAGTCAGTCCATTACTATTACTGCATTATTTCACACTTTGGAATGCTAATGATTAGTTAACCACTGTACCAAGTGCTGGATGCAAGAAATGGAAAGTGGTGGTGGAGCCACCAAATTTCTCTCAATGGCCAAGGGAATAAGCATAGAAATAGGAATAGTTCTTACATGACTTTTTAAGCCTTCCAAACAGATTCTGTTGTCAAGGTGATTGGAATATTGCACGTGGGATAAAAAGCTTTAGAAAAATTAGTACATTCATTGAAAAAAAAAATGGCACTTCCAATAACTCTCTTCAGGTCTTTTTATATAAATCTCAGGGTTTTTGCATACTTTCATAAGGAAGATATTTCATTTTTTTGTACATGTTGATTTCTCGGAGGGGGGAGAAATATTTTTAAGATATGTTTTGGTCTGCCTGAAAAACAAAATGTGAGGCTTTGATAAGCAAAAAAACCCTGAAATATTTTTTTTAAAAAAAATTTCACGTAGAGGCATAAAACTAAAGGAGTGAAATCTTCATTTTGGGCAACATGAAATTCAAATATTAATCTTTAAAAAATGGCGGGAAAAATCTTTGACCAGTTCTATTTATTAGGCTGTATGTCAACCGTTAAAACCATATCATTCCATCAGATGTAACTTGACAATCCCATTTAGGTAGACAGAATAACCTCACATTAGATATACAAAGGATGACACTAGTTTTTATAAATGGTTTTAGATGAGTACTTTTTACTCAGATATCATTAGAGTGCAAGCATGACATTTTAGTGTGTTTAACTCACATTTCCAAAGACTAAGGGCACAATCTTCCATCTATTAAAGTTAATAGCTCAGATCCCATTGACTTCAATAACAGAGGATTAGCACAAGAATATCTAATACAAAAAGTTGCTAGCATAAGTCGTTTCACAGACTAAAGTATTCTGGAAAACCAATTCTCTGAATTCTGTTAGGAAAGAAGTTTTGGAAGATACTTCCTGAGATGATTGGACATAGTTAACAAAGAAAGTAGCAATAGATGCCTGAAGAAAATTATGCTTCCAAGCGCTAGAAAGTCTTTTATTTGTAATAGCATAGGGTTAAGAACAACCTACAACCTACGAACATCTCTGCCATGCATGGTAATTAGTAAGTAAGTAAGTAAGTAAATTTTAATTTCGGCATCTAGCCAAATCAAAATGACAATATAAAAACAAATGTCAAATCATTAAATACAATATATCCAATTGTTAAGCTACTCACATAGCAATCTACTCAGTGATAACTGTACAGAATCAAAAAGGAAGGATCAGTCAACCAACAGTATATCTCCCTTCCTATCAGAAATTCCAAGTTAAAGTATGCACCACGCTCATTAATCCTCACTTAACCCCAGATCCTCAAAATTTTTGGGCAGTGTAGGAATAGGATGCAAGAGCGTTCAACATCCCAAGGGACCTGATCTGCAAAATCCAAACGGTCCTCTGGTAATTGTCTCTAATCTCAGCCAAATCTGTTATAATATCTAAGTACCTCCTTGAATCTTTATACAGGGGACAATTCCAGAGAAAGTGCACGGTATCTTCCACCTCATTTAGGAGGCATGTACATATTCTCTGGTCCATACCCAGTGACCTTCTTGTACTGCCATTCTCAATTACTCAAAGTGAAGCCTTGTAAGAATCTCCCTATACCTTGGGAAGCTTACGGATGCTAAAAATAAGAAGCTTGTTCACCATCAGTCTTAATATATTTATAAAGTAAGGATCATTTCAGTACCCCCACTGCTGCCACATCCTGTTGTCTTGAAATGTCAGAGAGTCTTTGAGATATAACACGCCTGTCATCAGGTAAAGGTAGTAAGTCACTGCCAAACCATTGTTCTCCTAATCCTGAGTGAATAAGTCCCTCCTTTATCTTCACTAGCCAGGGAAAGGAAGACCCATATAGCTACTGCATCAAGAAGTACCAGTTTGGGGAAACTTTTTGGTGAATATCCTCTGATCTTTAACCAGTAATGAAGGGATCATATCCTAGCTGTAGTTGAGCTAAATTCCGACCTAATCACAGAGGTTGGAGTTCCTTGCTGGACCAAAAGGAGTCTTTTAAGACAAACATGTTGTGCTCTCTCAGCAATAACTGCTGTCATAGGGTCTGCTCCTCAAATCTCTGCCCCATAAAAGAGCATTGCCTCGAGTTTCAATTTCCCAGCGTCAAGAGCTTCAGTCCATGATTTCCTCTGAAACCTATTAAAGAAGGCTAATATCCCTCCAGCCTCCTGGTTTGCCTAATTGGCCACTTTTTGAACATGGGTCACTCAGCTCAAAGTGCTGGTGAAAGTCAGGCCTAGATAGCAAAAGCTATTCACTACCTCGATAGGGCACTGATCTATAAACCATCTATCCTGTTTCCTCATACCAAATATCATGATCTTAGATTTGTCAATATTAATTTTCAGGCTACTTTCTTGGCAATAACAGCCCAAACTATCTAATAATCAATGTAGCCCTATTTTGGTATATGAAAGGAGAACCACATTGTCTGCATAAAGGAAACATGAGATTCCATTGTCTAATAACTTTGGTTGATGGCAATCTCTTCTCTCAAGATAAAGTCGCAGATTGTTCAAAAATAGGTTGAATAGTACTGGGGGTAGGACACAGTCTTGTTTAACCCCTTTAAGAGTAACAAATTGGTGGGAAAGTTCTCCTGATAGGGATGGGGGAACGTGTTTCGTATGTTCAGAGTTCGGACCGAACTCGGTCTGTTCAGACGTCCGAACTGAATGTCCGAACCGAACTCTCGAACGACCGAACAGTTCAGTCATGTTTGGATGATTTCGGATGAGTTCGGAGGCAGGAAAAACATCTTTCCAGGGCCAAAAATTAGGTTTTGGTTTCTATTTCGTTTCAGTTTCTGTTTCAATTTCGCTATTTTTTGCATGTTCGGCCAAGTTCAGCCAAACCGAACTCGGCTGAACTGAACCATCGAACCCGAACTCAGGTTTTGAACCGAAAAACCAAACATCCGAACCACGTTCTGTTCATCCATCCCTATCTCCCAAGGTGCCATACCTCACATGAGCAGCAGCTATAGTACTCCACAATTAGGCTTATTAATGTTGGATCCATGCCCATGGTTCTGTTTCCCCCATAATTTCTGTCTATTTACTGTATGGAAGGCAGCCTTTAGATCGATAAAGGCCAAGTATATTTTCAGTTTCTTATTCAAATACGTGGGTAAAATGTAATATAAAGTGAAACACTGCTTGACACATGAATATCCTGGGCAGAAGGCTACCTACTTCTTGCCCAGAATATTGTTTTCATCCATCCAGTTCCTTACATAGTTTAAGAGGTGTCAACCATATATTTTTGCAGGTATGCTGATTAGGCTGATAGACCTGTAGCAGTCAAGATTGGCCCTGTCTCCTTTTTTAAATATAGGAACGATAATGGTGTGTTTCCAGGCCTCTGGGAATATGTTATATATAATAACATCATTTATCACTCCCTTGAGAATCGGAATCCAGAATCCTTGAAGTTCTTTAATTGCATCAGGGGGGATCATATTGGGCCTTGCTGACTTTCTTGCTTTAATGCCAGTGATGATGTTAACCAATTGCCCTTCAGTTATCAAAAAAAACTTGTGGGAGCCTACCCTTTCCCCTTGGGAACAAAAAGTTAAGGCTATGATAATCATCTTCTTATCTACTTCAGAGTCAGCAGACTTTAGTCCCACAGAGTGTGGGTGGAGGATGTGGAAATATAGGTCCTTTCTGTTATATGAGGAAAATATTTTCTCTCAGTGTTCCCTAGCCTGGACAAACGGTCATTAAAGATGATGATTATTATTATTATTATAAAAGATTTGTTATCCCGTCCCCTCCTGCCAAAGGCAGTGAAGGGTGGCGCACAGTATAAAAGTATTTTAAAAATACACACAACTTAAAACAATAAAACCTATCAATTCCATACACCCCCAACCCTGTTCCATCCCTCCCCCTACACATTTCTCTTACCAAATGCCTGGTGGAACAGCCAAGTCTCACACTGACATCTGAAGGAGGCCCTGGGCCAAACGAATCTCTGCCGTGAGGGAGTTTCACAACTGAGGTGCGGCGACTGAGAACGCCCTCTCCAATGCGGACCTCTGCCGAACTCGGGGGACCTCCAAAAGGGCACCCCTGACTGACCACAATGGCTGTTCCAGAGCCCGGGGAGTGAGGCGGTCCTGCAGGTAGGTGGGGCCCAGGTCGTGTAAGGCTTTAAAGGTTGACACCAACACCTTGAATCGGGCCCGGTAGGCAACCATCCGTCAGTGCAAAGAACGAAGTACTGGTGTTATGTGCTCTCGGCAGACCGGTCCCATCAGGAGACAGGCCAACACATTCTGCACTAGTTGCAGCCTCCAGACCATCACCTTGGGTAGCCCCACATAGAGTGTGTTACAGTAATCAAGCCTCAATGTGATGAAGGTATGGATGATGGTGGCAAGATCACCGTCTGAGACATACGGCCATAATTGTCGCACCAGATGTAATTTGGCAAATGCACTCCTTATCACAGCTGCGACCTGGACACCCAGGCGGAGCTGCGAATTGAGGAGCACCCCTAGACTTGAGGAACCAGGACAGGGCACACCCCATCAATGATGGG
Organism: Sphenodon punctatus; assembly: GCA_003113815.1. NCBI lineage: Eukaryota > Metazoa > Chordata > Lepidosauria > Sphenodontia > Sphenodontidae > Sphenodon > Sphenodon punctatus. The sequence goes on along the minus strand of QEPC01015431.1, from coordinate 342,393 downwards.
GGCCTCCACTCCCTTGGCCCTCCCCACCAGCATCACCTCCATCTTGTCGTGATTCAACTTCAGGCGGCTTGCCCCCATCCAGGCCCCCACTGCTTCCTGGATGCTTTTTGGAAAGATGTCCATTGAGTCTGTTGGCTTTTAGACCATACCTTTCCATTCCTTAGTCTATAAACTGTCTTTTATGTATCATCCCTGGCAAAGGAAATATGATATGCTAACATGGGATACTGGGAAGTCTTGAGATTTCAAACAGAAACAACAGAGCCGGTTGAAAATTTTCTCTTATTATTTTTTTTTATTGAGAATGGATCCTTCACCAAAATGGAAAGGAAATTTTGATGAAATCAATCTCACATTTCAATTACTTTTTCACTCCTTGCCCCAACACTGGGATTTTAGCTGGAAACTGCAGAAACAGTCCATTTTGTGATAAACTTTTTTTAAATAAAGTCAAACTACTTTTAATTTTAATTTAAGCTTTTCATTAATATTTTCCAGACAATATTAGTAAAACAGGATATAATACTATTATTACTTCATTTTCACCGATGATGCTGCAAGATTGTCTATCTCTAGATTCCTATCACAACACTTGTATTGGAACCCAAATGCTTGCTGAATGTCTGAAACAAATGCCAATATAAATATTTTAGTCACCACTACTAAGCATTTCTATAGCACTATGAAGCGCTTTACAGTCACAGATTTTTCAGAGACACTAAGCTACCTGCCTAGTGGTTTTACCATCTAAGATGGACACAGGTGAGGGTAACACATACATTACCATTTTACAGATGGGGAACTGAGGCTGAGAGGTTGTGATTTGCCCAAGGCCCAAGTGAGTCCCTAGCTAGGGCAGGATTCAAACGCTGGCTTTTTAGGTCCAAATCCAACACCTTAACCATTACACCATACTGGCTCACTAGTGAATGAGAATGTTACCATGTTGGTACTTGAGTTTGAGAGAAACAGGTAGGAAAGAGTGACATCTTTTATCAACCTAAATTCTTTTGGTGGATAAGTGAAGGCTTTTGAATATCACAGACAGCTCCTTCCTGGCTAGGAGGACTCCAAACCTTGTGCTTACTTACCAAAAGAAGTTTTCCAGATAGAAGATAGATATCACAAGTCCCATATTGTCTATTTATTTTTGGTATTCCTCATATGTGTGGCTTATACATACCTTCATACACATACTAATGGATCCTGTTAGATCTTTCGGCAGCATTTGATACCGTTGACCATGAGACGTTGGTGACATGCCTGCGGGACAGTGTGGGGGAGGGCGGGACTGTTCTCGAATGGTTCCACTCATTCCTGACCAGAAGAACTCAGCGGGTAGAGCTCGGTGATGTTTTTCATCTTACCAAAACCTCTTGTGTGGGGTTCTGCAGCATTCTGTTTTGTCCCCTCGCCTATTCAACGTGTATATGCAGCCGTTTGGCGAGGTGATTCGAGGGTTCGGCACCAGTGTAATCAGTATGTGGATGACACCCAACTGTATCTCTCATTTTCAACAGACCCAGGCCCCTCTGTCTCAGTGCTAACCCTGTGTTTGGCAGCTGTGGGGGATTGGATGAGGGCTAACCAACTGCGATTGAATCCTGACAAGATGGAGGTGATGTTAGTGGGTAAGTCAGTGGAACTGACAGCTCCCATGGTTGATGGGATCTATCCTCCGCTGACTTCCCAGGTATGGAACCTGGGGGTGCTCCCCAACATGCAGCTCCGCCTGGATCTCCAGTTGGAGGCTGTGGTGAGGAGTGCCTTCCGCCAGTTACATTTGGTGCAGCAGCTTTGGTCATTGGTTTCGGTTCCTGACCTGGCCATGATCATCCGTGCTTTTATCACCTCTCGACTAAACTACTGTAATATGCTTTACGTGGGGCTACCTATGGTGATGGCTCAGAAGCTGCAGCTAGTGCAGAATGCGGCAGCCTGGCTCTTAGTGGGACTGGGACATTGGGAGCACATTACACCAGTGCTCCGGTCTCTGCACTAGTTGCCAATAGTCTTCCAGACTCGATTCAAAGTGTTGGTTTCGACCTATAAAGCCTTACGCAGCCTGGGCCCTTTCTACTTGTGAAATCGCCTCACTCCCCGGATCCTAATTACAATCCAACCAGATCCCTCACAACCAATTCTCTAAACACAGATTTTCCCGGTCGTCTGGGGGCACCACATTGGAGGTCCCCCAGGTTTTCCAGGGGACCATGCAGAATAGGGCATTCTCAGTGGCCACACTGCATCTTTGGAACTCTCTCCCAGTGGGGGCCCATCTGACCCCGAACCTCCCAGCTTTTTGAAGGAGTTGTAAGACCATGCTGTTTCATCAGGCATTTGGCGAGGGAGAGGGGTGAGGGATGGGTAGGGGGTTGGGGAGGGAGGGGGTTGGTTTTTATTTTTTATTTTTTTATTGATGTTATGTTTTATGATATTGTATTGTGTTCATCTTTTATGTTGTTAGCTGCCCCAGGTTACCTGTGGTAAGAGGGGCGGGATATTATTTTTTAAAATAAATACATAGTTTATTGTTATCAGTAATTATCAGTAACATATTCAAAATAGACATTGGGTTATTTTCGATGTTATGTTTTCGGGATTCACCACAGTCAACCGCAGTCAAACGCGGGTGGTGGTGAAAGAGCCATGCACATCTGTTAGCTCACATCCAGATGTTCACCACAGTCAAACGCAGCCCGGGGTGAATCTAACCATGCTTCCTGAGGTTGGGGCAGGAGGAGGTCCAGAAGTGTGGTGAATATTCATCACGGCAGGGGTGAATGAAAAGTAACTTCTGAATGGAAATCCCTGGCCGTGGTGACCGGACATGACCACGGGCCATGGTGATGGCATGCAGCGTTGCTGCTAGGCAACCAACAACAAGCGGCACATGGAGGGAGATTTAAAGGGCAAGCAGCGGTAGGGGAACATGGCGGAGTAGTAGATGGAGAGGTGGGTGTCCCCAGCGGGGGACACCCAGCAGCTCACAGGGCCTCCCCGGAAGAGGGTAAGGGGCTCAGCTGAGAGCGGGTGGGTTGGAGAAAGGGACAGGAGGGGCACATGAGGGAGGGAGGGAACACAGCTGACAGGAGCATAACCAGCAGCCCGCACTGCACCACCAAACAGACCAGCAAGAGGGCACATGCCCCGGAGGAGGCCGAGGCCGGAAGGAGACAGAGGCAGGCAGAGGCGGTTGATGATGATGATGATGAGGTAGTGGAGGGGCCAGCACCCCAGCAGCGATACCACAGGGGGGGTCAATGCGGGCTTCAGGAGACCCATGACTTGATTGCTATCTGGGCGACATCCGAAATGCAGGCTGGGCTGGCAGTAAATGCCAGGAATGAGCAGGTGTTCGCCCAGATAGCCAAGGAGATGGGGGAGGCCGGATACGACCGTACGTCCACACAGTGCCGGACTAAGATAAAAGAACTGAAAATGGACTATAAAGACATAATAGACAATAACCGGCACTCAGGGCGGGCGACACGTGCCTCCCCCTACATGGATGCGCTGAGCCGGGTGATGCACTGCAAGGGCTCCATAATTGCCCAGCGCTTGGTAGGAGGGGGCACCCGGGAGGAGCGGCCCTCTCAGAATGACCCCCCTCCATTGCAGCCGGAGGTCCTGATGCAAGCCCAGCTGCTGGACACCTATCCCAGGGAGGAGATGCCAAGCACCTCGGGCACCCGACACTCCCCCAGCCCAACATCTGGAGAGGCCACACACACCCTGGATGACTCCGAGGAGGTGGAGGGAGAGGAGGAGACTGTCACCCTGACCCTCATGCCCTGCCATCCAGGAGACTGGGCAGACACCAGCCCCAGCGACCGGCCAGCCTCGGAGGGAACTGACACCGAGGGAGCAGGTAAGGGCCGAGCAGGGCACGTGCCCAGAGCACTGAAACATTGGGGGGGGGCGCAAACGGCACCCCACAGTATTGACTGATCCTGATTACTCTCCACAGAGCCACGCCGAGCACGGGAGGGCAGAGGCCGGGGGCCGCACGTACCACCAGCCCAGCAGATGTGGGAGTACCGTGCATGGGCATGCAGAGAGAGGGAGGATCTGGCACAAAAGCTAATCACAACCAGCATGAGGCAGATGGAGGAGATGCTGGCTGCTGTGAACCAGCTGGAGGAGGGGACAACAAGGGCACTCCAACAGGTGGAGGGGCGGGACAGGGCGTTGGTGGCTGAAATGAGAAAGGACAGGCGACTGCTGCGCCGTGATATGAATAGACAACTGTAGGCACTCCAGGCCCACTCGGACTGGCAGGACCACTGGTCTGAAGAGTTGTCACAAAAACTTGACCGCTCACTGGAGCAGGGCACATCCCTCCTCCCGAAAGCCGGGGCCTTGAGTGCCTTCATAATGGCAGCAGCCGTGATGGGGGCCATACCAGTGCCCAGACACATGCCCCCTCCACCCCCACCTGTCGCACCGCAGACCCCGCCAGTGCTGAAACACCCTCATCCCCTACAGCATATGGGACTGTGGATCTGGGGACCCATTCCCACTCAGCATGGATGCCAGCAGCCAGACAGCCTGGGCCTGAGACGGCCACAGCTGAACCGGGGGTGGGGCAGGGGAGACAGGGGGCTTCCAGTGGTGGTGTACAGGGAACAGGTTCTGGTAACCCGGGGCTGGCACCTGGGAGCACCTCCTCCTCCACCTCCGACAAGGGGGGATCAGGAGGTGGGGGGGTGAGGGTTGGGTAACTTTTGGGCACACTTTCCTAATGGTGTACAGGGTTTCTGAGTGGGAATGGGGGAACACACCAATAAATAATAGACACATCTTAATATGTTCAAATGCTTAATTCCATGCAGGCATGATGCCACAGCAGCAGCTGTGTGGCTGCATGCACTGTGCGGTCTTGGGTCGGCAGGTTCATGGTGGCAATGGCATCAGGGATGGCCCAGACACTCAACGTGATGTGCCAGCGCTGACCTGATGCGCTTGGCATAGCGGTACTCGTGGGGGTTGAGCACGTTGGCATACAGCGGTACCGGGCCGGGCAGGCGGTGTGAGGGGGGGTTGTCAAGGGCTGCCCCGTCGGACTCGCATATGTTGTGGAGGACATAGCAGGCTCCAATGACAAGGAAGGAGGTCTCCACTGAATACTCCAGCCAGCTGGCTAGGCAGCGCCAACGCTGCTTGAGGGCACCGAAGGCCCTCTCGACCACAGCGTGTGCGGTGCTGAGATGCGTGTTGTAACGCTGCTGAGCTGGGGTGATGGCCACAGGAAACACCTTCATAAACCATCTCTTTAGAGGATATGCTGGGTTGCCAATGATGCATGGGGGCATCATCATCCCCTCGATGCGGGTCATACGCATGTGAGCGAAGTCCCCCCATACATATGGGCAAATAGCGGGAAGATGTTGAGGATGCGAGCGTCATGACTGCGGCCCGAGTACCTGGTGAAGATGTCAGTGAAGCACCCCCTATGATCCATGAGGCCCAGAAGCTGTAAAGAGTGGTATCTGTGCCGGTTGATGTACTCGGCATCATCGTTGTCCGGGGGTCGCAGGATCTCAATATGGGTGCCATTGATCATCCCCAGACAATTGGGGAAGCCCAATTCCAGGAAACCCTCCATAACATTGTCCTGATCTACCAGCTGGATCACACGCTCCATGAGCAACCCCTCCACAGCCTCACAAAAGTCCCGCACTATACATGCCATTGTAGTGAGCCCCACCCCAAAGTGCTGTGCAACGGAACGGAAGGAGTCCGGGGTGGCCAAAACCCACACAGTGATGGTGACCCACTTTGGCACAGGAATGGGTTCCCGCATATCGGTTCTGAGGGGCTTGAGCCACTCCTGCAAACTCTCAGCCAGTAGCATGAGGGTGCGCCAGTCCATTCTGAAGTGCCTGACCCAGGTGGCATCGTCCCAATGTGCCAACACCCTCTGCCACCACTGATGAGCCCTCATCCATGTTCGCCTCTGGATGGACATTGCAAGCTGCAGAGCTAGGTACCTGGCAGCCCTCTCCCATGCACCCCTGGACAGCAGGGCCCTGCTGCCAGCTGGTGGGTCATTTTCCTGTAGCACCGGCACGCTGTAGGCCATTCCAAGATGCCATGCCATCCCCAGGGCTATGAGTCGTTCGGCCCTGCTGGTTGTGTGACAGGTGTGTGCCACCAACCTGGCCATGTACCACTGATCTGCCTGTGTTCTGTGTAGCGCATCTATGATGATGCCAACTAGTGCCACGTGCTCCCAGTACCACTCGGTAACCACCTGGAGCAGGGCCAGGTGAGCACCAAGCTGTGTGCAATCCATCCCAGCGGGTGTGGCTGCTTTGTTGGTTCGGTCGGTGGCTGGGGAGGAATGTGATCGCCACCGCCCCTGTCCACGCACCTGTGCCTAATATGTATACAACTTCGACCCCTGACCCCCCCCAGGGTCCATTGGGTGCACCCAGGTGGCCACACAGCCCCTATCTGAAGGGATAGCAGCCCTGGAGCTCTGTCCCCTGCATGGGGGAAACACCATTGTCAGTGGCGAGGGGCCAGGGGCTCCCTTTGGTGCTGATGGAACCCCCAGTAGTGGCTGCGGGACACCATTTGGGGTGCCCTCTCCTGCCCCCCCAGGCATGGGGCCTCAGCTCCCGGGCCTCTGGTTCCCCCCATGCGTGCTCTTGATGGCGTTCCTATCTCATCTGGCAGGTGTATATGTGTGGGGATGTCAGCCTTGCATGCCGGCAGCTGTGCGCTGTCCACTCCCATCGCCTCCCTCCACAGCAGCCCCATTGTTCTGTTCCTGCTGTTATCTGTCAGCCTTGGCGGCCCCTGTCTGCCTGTGCAGCCCCCCGGCCCCACATCCCATGTAACCTCTACGGCTGCTGCAGCTCAGACCCTCCAGGAGCTGAACCATGGCAGCAGCATCTCAGCCCAAGGGCCCGCTTGGCAGCTCCGAGGGCTCTGTCACAAGAGCTCATGCTCTTGTGGGCCTGGACCGCCCACAAGAGCATGACCCTTTGTGATCTGTGGTGTTCACCCATTGTTCAGCGCTGCATTCGCACCTTGCCCACCCGACTGGATGCCTATCGTTGCTTGAGCTTTGGAATGCAGCGCTTCGGCTATGTTGTGACCACTGATGAATGCCGCGTGCATTGTGAGGAGCTGGGGCTCAGCCCCTTCCCTGAGGGCCGCCTACCATCCACTCTGGGGGGCCTTGCGGTGTGGAGTCCCACTGAGACTGCCTCCGCCCTGTGTGTGTGTACCTTCCTGGGATATGCAACCTGCCTGAGTAAGGGTGGCCCTGCCATGGCCGTGTCCTTCTTCATCAGCGTGCAGGGTGGGCGTGGGTATCCATGCTCCCACGGGGTTGCCTAATACTGTCTTCTGGAGCTGTGCCACCTGCCCTGGCCCCCAGCGGCTGATTATGGCATGCCCACCCCCCATTGACCCGGAGCTGGCGGCCCTGTCGGAAGTGTGCAGCCGCTCTGATGTGCAACTCGGGATGAGCTTTGTGGATCCCTTAGAGGCCTTCTACCTGATCTGCTTCCACATGGCCGCCCAAGGATTCTGCCGGGGTCTGTGGCAATGGCCCCGCTATGTGCACCTGCTGTCGGTACTGCCCGCTGTATCCGATTGTAGCCCCAGCAGATGTGTCTAGGGAGTGATGGCCACTTCTGACAGCCAGGTGCCTCCTCAGTGCTTTCGTTCCTGGGTGTTTTGGTCACCACCTTATGCCACCTTGGGACTGATGGACCCCTTGTGACCTGCCTCCGCACGCCTGTCGCCCTCTCACCTTGGGTCTGTGGGTGCCACTCTTCATGTGGCATCCTGTGAACTTGTCGCTGACAGCCCTGCATCTCTGTGAGCTGCCTCCCCCACCCTTGCGCCCCGCATTCCTGCACCTGGACTGGTTGCCCATGATCCACGGGGCTGGGGATGCTCCGTCACCTTGGTGGCCCTCGGCCATGGACTGACCTTCCACCAGCCCCGTTTGCCTTTGAGCATGTGTCTGGTCGACCCTCTTGCCCTCACTCCTCCGTGCAGTCAGGGGGGGAGTTGTTTATGTGCCTTTTTACGGTGCCTCCACTTGCTCCCTGGGTGTGCTTTGCCTCCTGATGCTTGTTCTGGGGCAGTATGATGTGCTTGATCCGCCCCCCTGATACCTCCTTGCAGGTGTCCCTACTCGTTTAACCTCATGCTACCGCACTGTATGCATATTTGCTGGCCCATTGCAGTTTGTGCCAACAATAAATGCCTGGTGTGCCTCACTGTGCCTTGTGCCACCTCCTTACTGTTTGGTCTACTTGGGTTTCCCTTCCCATTGCCATTGTGCCCCTGCCCCTCCCCCTGCTGCCGGTCTGTCTGTGCCGGCCCCTGCAGGCCCCCCCTCCTCCCGTGCGTCCTAGTGGTCGGGGGGTTCCCTGTATGCCTCTGGAGTGTGCCTCCCTCCGCCCCCTTGCTCCACACACCTTTGTAGTGTGGTTGTACTGCGTCATTTGTGTGTGTGCACTTCTGTTTTTGAAGTGTGCGCGCCTTCCGTGCGGTCACTATTTGGAAGCGCAACTCACGCTGCTTCTCCCTCTGACCCCTCCCTTTTCTGTTTCCCTTCCCTGGGTGGTGCCCACCACTTTCTGTGGCTTTGTTTGCCCTCCGGCGGTCATGTTTGCATTTGCATGACCCCGTTGCATTGTGGGGCTCCCACCGCAGTTCTCGCCACCGCATCACTTCTGTTCAGTTCCCCCAGCCTGTGTTCTCTCCGGTTGACCCCAGCCAGTGGTGCCACCCCTGTCATGTCTGTTGGGGCCACGTGTTTCACCACAGCCCGCGGTGACGCCATTCACACCGAGGTGGGATTCACTGTGGTAAATTTCACCGCGTAACGTCTGAAATCACCCATTTTCTCTACTTAAGAAGACAAACTATTGGAGGGTTAAAATTGGGAAGGATATCTTAATTTTCATAGAGGGCAAATATTTGAGGCCAAATTAATTCAATAGCTCATTTTGACAAAAAGTCCCATTTAGGGACTGCGAGTTGGAGGGACAGTATATATGGTGGACTTTGTTCCTTTTTAAATAGTGAAACCGCTTAAAAGTATACATAGCATTTCATTAGCATTTCACATGGTAATGTAATACAACGTGTGTTCACATAAATGTTGAGGCAGATGTATTGCATTTCATTTTAATAGCCAACCTAATAATAAAAAGTGTTGTTTTAACATTGTAACTGGAGTTTCTGAAGACCCCACTCTCCTCCATGCCACCAGTCCAGATTTTCCAGTATATATATCTTGTCATCCCAGGCCATGCAAAACTCCAAAATAATTATCACATCTGTTTTTACAGCAAGACTGGAAGCCTTGTGAGATTTCTGTACCCAGAGGGATTCTGGATCTTTTATTTGTGCTAAGCCTAATGCTAACATAGCTATGTCATACCCCTCCATGCATATAATAGAAAACAAATACTCTACCTGGAATGCTGCATAAGGGCTGACATTTGAAACACTACTAATTTTTCACGGAGATTTGATTAAGTTAAACATTTAAGACTCCAAGCATTTTCCTCCTTTGCTTTTGTCAGATTTATAAAGATTGTGTTCTTTGCGCTTGACATTCCTTAAGAGTCTTGATCCAGAATATTTTCTTCTTATAGGTCTAACATTTATATATAGCCATTACCTGCACACACCCTTTTCTAGACTCGACAATATTTGGCAGGATTTATCATTGGTCGTGCAGGAGTGCTATTCTCATTTGGATATTACCTTTCCATAGCAAAAGGAGTAACATGAACAGATTTAAGTAGGTGGGGTGTTTATAGGTGCAGGAGGGAAGCAAGCAGAAACATGTATGGGGCAAAAATACTGGTTTTCATACTTCACCACCAATATTATCACCAATCAAAATATGTAGCTGGTATGCGGGCTCCAACAAGCTTGTGGAACATACTTGTTTGTTGCTCACAGCTCAATAAAAAGTATTGTTTAATTATTTATTTAGACTTATAGCCTACCTTATCCTGAGGACTTGGGGTGGGTTACAAAATGAAAACAAGGTGTCTAATATCAGGGTGGGATACATTTCTCCTTCTGTAGGTCCCAGGATTCACAAGCTGGGTAGCAGTTTGGATAGAGGTTAGCAAGGAGTGTGCTCATGATTCAGGGGTGTCAGGACAGCCACCTCTGTGTGGGAGGGGGTGGAACGGGCTAGGGAGGGATCAGAACTAACCTTAGAACCTATTGGGTTCAGGGTGAAGATAAAATGCAGGGTCCCTACCCTCCCTTGTGGCTCCACTCTGTCAGGGTCATTCTACATGGGGCCCTAGAGGTGGTTGTATTTGGGGGCCCCCTGGGCAGGAATGAGGCCCCAGCACTCTGCCCGAGTGAAAACAGGAACCACTGCCGGGGCCCCAGAAGTCAAGAAAATAGTGGGCCCAGAGCAGTCACCGCAGGTTCCCCTGGGGTAAGGCCAGCCCTGAGAGGGATTATGCAAAGTAAAGGGGGATTAGACATTGTAATTGCTTTATATGGAAATCTGTGTTTAGAGAATTGGTTGTGAGGGATCTGGTTGGATGGTAATTAGGGGCTTGGACCGCCCCTGTGTGAGAGGTGGGGGGTGGGACTGGCTGGGATGGTATGGAGAGTCACATATAGAGAGTAGGGCTTGAGGGATTGTATCTTTATTTTATATTTGGTTAATTTGTTATTTTTATTGGTGTGAGTCACTTTGAGCCTCTCTTGGATAGGGTGGCAAAGAAATTGAGATGAATAATAAATAATGGGGGAAGGAAGGAGAAGATACAGTTCATGGATCTGTGCCATAAATCCATCCCCTATCGTTTAGTGCATCCCCTCATCTCCACTCTCTTGCCCTGAACTCATTCTTATACAATACTTAGACCCGATCCAAGAACTGGACAGGGGCCAAGTAAAACACAGCTGTGGACCAAATTTGGCCAACAGGCTGGAGGTTCCCCACCCCTGTTCTGTACAGACTTTAAACAGTGTGAATCTGTGGTATTGCAGGCCCAGCACATTAAAAAGTCATAAGCAAGACTCCAAAACAGATTCGATGGATTTCAGATTAATCAAATTTGTTTTTTTATGTTGCAGTAAAAATCACATCAGTAATTTAGAGCCCTTTTTATTTGCCATGTAGTTTTTGAGTTCTTTAGGGTCCCATTTTCTAGACTTTGTCGGTAACCACGAGGGCTATAAATATCCTTTTTAAAACAAAATCCTGAGCTGTTCACCTGAGGAATTGGAGCTTTAAGAAAAATGCCAAGTCTCAGGAGATGAAAGAAATATGCAAGTTTTGGCAATACTAATTCTCAGCCTCTTTTCACTCATGCCTTACTGAAATCAATGGAGTTACAGCAATGTAAGTCCTGTAGTTAAAAGAATGGCAGTGGCTTCAGAAATAGTAGTAGAGACTAAGAACTAGACAATCCCACAATTGTTGTTTTCCGACTTGATGGTGGCATGATTTAATCTGCTTTAGCACAGATTAAACCAGGTGCCACCATTGTGGCTAAATGCACCCACCAGTTGTTATCCCAAGCCATTACCTAGTCAGTGGTGGCATTAGCCCATCCCCAGCTCACTGCCCAGGCTAAGCACCACTACCAACTGAGTAAGGGCTGTCTGACCAGGGGTAAAGCAGGCCATCACGGATGATAGCCCACTGTACTTACCCCAGTCCAGAGTGGCAGCATCTGGCATCCATGGCAGCCATCATAGGCCACCATGGCTGCCCGTCAGGAGACAGGGTGGGCCACTCCATGTAGCGTGGGAGTAGGGATGCGTGGATACACATCCATGCATCTCTTTGCCCCCTCCCTGGCCCGGCCACCTTTGTTCAGCAGCCGGGTCAAGTCCCTGCCAAAGTGAAAGCTCCCGCCATAGCCCAGAGCAGTCCATGGTGGTGGCAGGACCCGTCACGTGTGAAAGCACCCAGTGAGAGGAGCAAGGAAGAACAACAAAGGGCAATGCAGCCAAGCACAATATCTGACAACAGTAAACTTCAGTTTCCTTATTTATTTATTTTATTTATTTTTTAAATTTATTTTTATCCCGCCCCTCCTGAAAACAGCTTGGCGTGGCTAACAATTTTAAAACATAAAAATACAATCATATACAAATTTTAAAACAATCCTAATAATATTAAAACAGGGTTAGGCACAAAAAACAATAAATAAGGGTAGGGGGAGATTAAAAACCCCTAACCCACCCACACCCACACCCACCCTCCCCAAAGGCCTGGGTGAACAGTTTTACAAACTCGCCGGAATGTTAAAAGGCTTGGGGCCAGGTGAGCTTCCTCCAGGAGGGAGTTCCAAAGGTGAAGCCTGGCCAGCGAGAATGCCCTCTCCATTGTGCCCCCCCTCCCCGCTTAATACAGGGGATCTCCAAGAAGGCACCCCTGGCAGACCGAAGGAGCTGCTCTGGGGTGTGGAGGGTGAGGTGGTCCCTGAGGTATGAGGGGTCAAGACCATGAAGGGCCTTATAGATCAATACCAAAGCCTTGAACCTGGCTTGGCACGCTATTGGCAACCAGTGCAGAGTCCGGAGCACAGGTGTTATGTGATCCCGGTGACCCGTCCCTGACAGGAGCCGGGCTGCTGCATACTGTACTAGCTGCAGCCTCAGAACCAGGAACAAGGGCAGCCCCACGTAGAGCGCATTGCAGTAGTCCAGCCTCGAGGTGATGAAGGCATGGAAGAGGGAGGCCAGGTCCGGGCCAGAGACGTACGGGTGCAGCCTCCACACCAGATATAACTGGCGGAAGGCAGCCTTCACCACCACCTCCACCTGTCGATCTAGGCAGAGATCTGCGTCCAATACCACCCCCAGACTTTGAACCTGCTGGGCTATAGGAGGGCCAACCAGGGATGCCGACACCTCCCTCGCTCTCCCCACCACCATCACCTCCGTCTTATAGAGGTTGAACTTCAGTCTGCTCTGCCACATCCATTCTGCCACGGCTTCCAGACACTGGGATAGCAATGAGACAGCAGGGTCTGGGTCAAATGAAAAAGAGAGGTACAGCTGAGTATCATCAGCATATTGGTGACATCGCACCCCGAACCCTCTCACGACCTCCCCCAAGGGCTGCATATAAACATTAAATAATAATGGAGACAGAATGGAATTTATATCTATCGGTATGATTTGTTTAAATATCTACAGAATGACCTGCATGATCTGTTTACCTACCCGGGCAAATTTCACCTTCCTGTACCTAGCTTTGCACAAGCACAATACTGTTTCATCTTCCACTTTGATACTGGGACTTTCCATTCTTTTGACATTTTCCTTCAGTTGCCCCATTCAGGTGACTTAACTCCAATCTGGAATAGAAGTGTTATAGCTTTTTTTCCAATAGCAGTAATTTCCCCTTGAACAAGTAAGTAACTGTGAATATGGAATACTTCTACAAAACATAATCCTGTATTATACTATATCAGTGACCTGATTTCCTGTTGACTGGTATAATTGTATATTTGTTTTTCTTTGTCTACCTAGCCTTGTAATCTTCATTTTTGTCAGTACTTAGGCATCAGTGCTCCAAAAGATGTAGAACATTCCAATCCATTTAGTTCCTGTCTATCCCAAGACCAGGCACATGGAAAAAGAGCACTTCTTGGATTCCCCACAATCTTCCCTTGAGGTGATTTCAATATTTCTACCTTTCTATTTTCCTATTTATTCTAGTAAGAAAAAGCTTGCTTAGATTTCTGTAAGAGACTATAGCTTGTGTACTTCCTGCAAGAATTAAATTAGTAGTTTGTGAAATGTTGTACCATATTTATTTAGCATCAAATGCTATTTAGAATATCAGTAGAGCTGAAAGAAGCACCCACAAAAACATGTATACTTGTCAAATTTCCAGTTCCCAAATCAACCAACAAATTTTGGGTACTAATCATGATTACTGCCTGAGTCAGATACCCAATGTTCCCAAACTTTGAATTCCAGCCAAGGAACATCAACTTCCAGTCTTGATGTTTTGAGTTTCAGTTGCAATTTTTCAGCTTTTCATCCCAATTAACAGATTGGTAACCAAAATAATCAGCAACTCAGCAATTGGAAGTTACCAATTGTTCAGGTAGTTGGCTACCCAATCAGTGACAGGGCAGCCTGTTATGTACCCAACACAGTACTCAGAAATTTGAGTATTACCCACAGGTACTAATATAACATGAAGCTAGAATGAGAGTTTAGTGGGCAGGCAAGCCTGTGAACGGATGACAGTTTTGTAGGAGGGAGAATGGTTTATCCAGGCAACAGCAGAATCCATTAGGGATGGGCGAACGCGGTTCGGTAGTTCGGTGTTCGGCCCGAACTCGGCCTGTTCGAACAACCGAACACGAACACGAACACAAACACACCGAACGGACCGAACACCGAACACCGAAATGGCGAACACACCGAACGGAACCGAACACCGAATGACGAAAATGGCGAACACACCAAA
>QEPC01015431.1:220596-301774 GCA_003113815.1 Sphenodon punctatus | reverse complement strand
GTTGTCTAGCAAGGGAGATAGCAGAAGTAAGGGTGGAGAGACAGAATTTGAAGTGAAGGAAGTCAGCGTGAGAATGGGATTTGCGCCAGAGTCGTTCAGCAGCACGAGTGCAAGAACGGAGGTGGCGGATACTCAGTAGTCTTTTAAGGAATCCTTAATAATAAACATATCCCCTATAAGTACTTAAATGTTGAGCCTTCTGATGGATATAGTACTGCTCCCATGCTTCCTCTCACCTCCTGTCATTTCTGTTTAGCTTTGCTTCTGTACGTATCTGCCTGACCTGTTTTTGTTACAAAACATTTGAGCTTCTGATGTTTTTTTTCCTGATTCATAATGAACTAGTGAACTGCGGTCTCAAGTTTTTCTCTTTGTGAAATGGGAATTCCATTTTCAACCAGTCCTAATAGGTTGCACTGTCTTCTTACTAGCAAAACAAACCAGATGGACAAACTGGACTAAAAACAACAAGCTTTCATATTCTATTGTCACAGCCCTCTTTCAAATTAACGTGGAACCCACCTGGAATACCTCATGTGATCCCAGATATAACAGGTAAATCTGAGAATGATGGAATGATGGAAAACTCATGGGAATATGGTCATTTTTACACGGATGGGGGCGGGGGGTGTTCTGGTATGGTGGGTGGAGGTGGGTGTTTCCCTTTACATGGAAACACACACACTTTCACCCACGAGGCCTCCTCCAGTTTTCCAGAGGGCTCTGTGGGTGGAGGTGGATAGGTGGGGGATGGGAGGAGGTGAGTGTTGCGCGGGAGTGCACAGGTGAACACTGACCCTGGACAGCCTCACAGGTGCCTACGAGAGTATGAGCTGACACACCACCGGCCATTTACATGGATGCCCCCCCCCATACCTACCTGAACACTGAGGGGGGGGAGCGGCCCATGTAAAAACGGCCTATGACAAAAGATGATTAAGAGGAGACTTGATGACAGTTTTCAAATATCTCAAAGGCTGTCGCAAAGAAGGTTTCAAGGAACTGTTCTCCCTTGCTACAGAGCGCAAGACTAGAAATTATGGACTCCAATTACAATAGGGTAAATTTCAGTTTAATTATTGGAAAAACAGTAAGAGCTGATGGGTAATGGAACAAGTTACCTAGGGAAGCCATAGGCTCTCCATTGCTGGAGTTTTTCAGAAAGAGATTTGACATCCACCTTTTGGGGATGTTGTATCTGTGAAGTTCCTGGATCAAAGCAGGGGTTGGACAAGATGACCTTATGCTTTTGCACATGTATTAATGTAAAAGGTGTTTACTTGCCCAGCTTGAAAACAGAATATCAAAAAGCATTCATAATGGTTATATAAATTGATTCCATTCAAAATTTGGCTCAATTTACTTGAAAGTTCCTTCAGATGTGACAAACATTCAGTGAAGAACAGGCACAACACCAAAGTGAATTATAGGCAATGGGCACTGCCCATTGAATTATGAGTGGGTGCTCTGTGGCTCATGGGAGTGCACATCCCCCTGTTTCACTTTCAGATGGGCATTTGGATGAGTGGTTGTGCATGGCCAGGTGTGGAAGCATCTTCTCATTTAAAAACACCCACCGAAGGGGTGGTTAAAGAGGTAGGAAGAGAACTAGTTGAAAACTGAGTCCCAGAAACCCAGGGATTGAAGAGAGTCAAGGAGAATGGAGTGGTCAACCATGCCAAGGGCAGTAGAAAGGTTGAGCAAGACGAGAATGGAATAGAGGCCCTTAGATTTGGCTATTTATTTATATTTATTTAAAGTGGTTATCCCACCCTTCCGTAAAAAAACCTCTGGGCATCTTACAAATCAAATATAAACATAACATATAAAACATATATAAAAACATAATAAAAAGTCCATAACAACAGCAAAAGACTAAAACAACCCCCAAACACCCCAACCGTACCACAACCACCCACAAAACCCGCCAAATACCGCCTCCCCATGTCCCATATCCAACCTCCCCTCACAATCCTACCCCAGCCCCACACCACCAAACACCCATGCTCTGTTCCTAGCCACAAAACACCTTTGCAGACAAAAAGGTCTTATACTGCCTCAGGAAGATGCTCAGGTTCTGGCTCAAACAAACCTCAGAGGTAGGGAGTTCCATAACATCAGGGCAGCAACAAAGAACACCCCTGTGAGCCCTCATTGTGCAGACAGACACTCCCCACAGGGAGACCCTCCCGGCCAGTCACAGAGGCCACAATGGGGCATGGAAGGACAGGCGTTCTCCAAAACCATTTAGGGATTTAAAGGTCAAAACCAGCACCCTGAATTGTGCCTGGATAGCTATAGGGAGCCAGTGTAGACTTCAGAGCACCAGTGCTATGTGAAAGTTGTTGGTGAACTTTGCATTTTAAAGAGGCACAAAAATATTCTGAGTTAATCATAACACTTTGTTTTTATTCTTTATCCATTAAGCCAAATTATGACTGCAGCATATTCAGAACATGTGTGTGTGTGTGTGTCTATTAAAATGTCTACTCTGGAAATTCATGTAAAATACTTTATTACGCTTTCACTTATGGGTGACCTAAATATACAGAGGAATCCATAGCTGTCAGCCTTTCTCAGTCCACTTTCTACACTCTTAAAGTGTAGTTTTACACTGAAAAGGAAATATCTAAAAATAGTATCTTCTTACTGTACAAATTGCTCCTGATACGTCTCATTCACAGCTATACCCACTTAGCTACAACTTTTGACTGCTAGATGGCCATCAAAGTTGTGACAGAGTAAGGCTGAATCTTTTTCTTTTTACACATTATCAACCAAATTGTTTATCAGCCTATATTCATATTTTATTTATTTATTTATTTAGATTTATATCATACCCTATTCCTGAAGGCTCACGGTGGCTTACAACAAACACATAAAATGCAAATATAAAATAAATTAAAAAAACCAAACAACACATCACCCTCTCCCCAATCTCTCCCTGCCCATTTAATGCCCGACCAAATAAAAAGGTCAGCTACTGCCTCTGGGAGACATTCAGACTAGGGCTCAAGCAAGTTGCCAAGGGAAGGGAGTTCCAAAACTGTGGGGCAGTCACCAAGAATGCCTCCCTGTGGGCCCGAGTCCTATGAAACTGGGCCACTATTAGAACTCACAAGAGGGCACCCTCATCAGATCTTAAGGGTCTCATAGGAGCATAAGGAGAAAGACAGTCCTTCAGTTATGTACAATCCGTATCAAGTTTATCGTCACAACAGTCCCGTGAGGTAGGTCATTATTAGTCCCATTTTGACAAAAGGAGACTGTGGGGGTTTATGACTTACCCAAGGCCACTCAGTAAGTTCCTGGCTAAAACAAGATTTGAGCCCAGGTGTAACAGGGCCAAATCCAACACCTTATCCACAAGGCTATATGGGTTACACTAAATTTTTTTTTAACCTGGTATTAGCTGCCATACCATGAAAATTTCCACAGGTTAATGGTGGGTTGCATAAAAGGTGACTTCCTGTTTCTTTTAAATCTACTACTTGTTAATTTAATCAGGTGTCCCTTAGTTCTTGTATCACAAAAAGCATAAATATCATCTCCCCATCCATGTTCTCTGCATATTCATAATTTTATAACCCCCTCATATCCTGCCTCATTGGTTATCACGCTCTTAAAATGCAGAGCCCTAATTTTTTAACCCTCTCCTTGTACAGAAGTAATTCCATCCTCATTATCTTTATTTTCCTTCTCTGTACCTTTCCCTGTTCTAGCAATGGACAAAAATTGAATACTTTTGATTATCACAAAGTGCATTTTCAGGCTTTACAGCTTGGAGTCATGGTACAAAACCGAGGTGCTTATTCATTAGCTGTGGAAAGAGTTCTCCAATGTAGGGCTCTTACAGTGTAGAAGAGCAGATGTATTGACTCTCCTTCCCCCACCCCTGCTTTATAGGAAGCATGGCTGGGGATTCATTATGCTGCTCTGTTGGCCCTTTGGGGCTTTTGGCAGCTGGCATGACTTAGCTTAGTCTTTTGGCCACATGAAGTTATGTCAGGAAGGCAAATCAGGACATGATAGCTTCAGGCTGAGTAGGGAGGAAAGGCACTTGCTTCCTGCACTATGCCCTCCTTAGCTGTAGCTGTAGCCGATCATCAGGACCACTAACTTTTCCCTCACAATCTAAACAAAGTTGATGTAAAAGGATGGAGATAGAATAATTAAATACCAAGCACCAAAGTACTGTTCTTACAGTTAATTTTCAGAGCAGAACAGCACTGCGATAAATGCATATGCAATTCAAATTGCTTCAAATTACAGTTATTTAAAATATGGAGTAAGTTTCACAGTAAGTTAGGAAGTGGCAAATACAGAGTAGATTTTTACCATCTTCTGTGATAATCATTGCAGTTAATTTATTGAAAAGTGGTTACTCAAATTGGAGAATTACAGCAAGTGTTAAAATAGGAATAAAAACTGAAATAGTGAAAATAGGTTTTTTTGAGCAATGAAATCTCCACATGCTTGAATATTTGTGCTTCCCACTTTATTGACGTATCTTGGTTGAAACTTGCTGTAATCTATTTCCTCTATTTTTGATGCTATAGAAAATATTAACATTTTGAAGTGTTGAACTGAGTGGCATGCTGGTATTTCTGATTTCCTAGCAGTCCCAAAAGACAGAAATCGAAACTCAGTGTGTGATTACAATCAGTCTTCCATATCTTGTAGTTTTGGTTAGTAGCATGAAATTAAAGTTCTACTGTATCATACTTTCCACTTCAGACCTGTTTCCTATAATGCTCCAATTCAAATATTTCCACTTGACACATCTGTTCAAAGGATATTTTAAAAATATTGGCAAATCAAGTGTTTATAATCAGCATTCCTAGGCAAAATAGTTGTGCTTTTTGATATGTGAAATACATCCCATTGCTTTATTTTCCTTTTTGCAGAAGTTTATGTAGTCTCTGATTCAACAAAAGACTCAAGCAAGTTCTTGACTTTAAGAAGTGGGACTACTCACCTGTTTAACGTTAAGCATGTACATAACTGCTTTGCTGTTTGGAGCCTTACATGGTAATGAGCAGAGGGTCCTGAAAGTTTTGGAAGTCCTCAGTACTAAGAATTTGACCGTTAATGATATCACTTAATCTGCCCTGTTATTGTATTTTGTTCTTTTTCTTCTTGAAAAGCAGCAACATCCACTTATGTATAATTGCCCCCCGTCGCCTGGGACAGGAGGGGAATTTATGCCCAGCCCCTTGGTGGAGCAATGATGAGCAGGGTTGGCGAGAATGCCCCTGCTGGGGCTTTTGGCTCTCCTGCCACTTTCTAGTGGGCGGGGGAGTGAGCTGGAGGAGGCGGGGAATACGGAACAGCTTTGACTGCTCGGGTTTCCTGCACAACAAGAGTTGGGGGAAGATCTCACGTGATGTGAAACTTCCTCAGTTGTAGCGAATGCACTGGCTGGGCAGTCAGCGCTTAGGAAAAGGACCCACTCACCCGTCCCTGAATTTTGGTGCTGTGCGTTAATCACGAGCCGCCTTGATTGGGGTTAGAAAGGAATTTTCTTATATCTTCCAGATTGGCATTTTGGGGGGGAGTAAGTTTTTTGCCTTTCCCATAGTGTCTACTCCTGGTTGTATTGCTGTTGTGGCAGCCAGACTGGTGGATTCTGGCTGGGTTGTATTTGGTGTTAGTTAATTGTAGCACTCTGTGTTGGGAGCAGTGCTTATTTAATTAATTTGTGGTCCAGGATACTCTTAAATTCATCCCATTGAGATGTTTGGGGTTACCCTGAGGGCTGGGTGGTTCCCAGGGTGACACCCAGAAGTTGGTCAGTGCGTAACATTCCTACTAAGGCTGGGTAGCCTGATAGGGGTGGAGCATGCTATAACCCCTTCTCTCCTTTCTGGACGGAAAGAGGAGGTCTAACAGGCTGCCCACCTGTTGAACCAGTTGCAGGCTGTGGCCTCCGTCAAGCCCTGTAGTTTCCTGGATCGGGGGAGGGTTACCTGTTATCCCCTGGGTGGAGCTTATCAGGGGCTTGCCCAATTTGTGCACTGTTCTTTTGTGATAGTTGATTAATTAGTTGAATTTAATAAAGAGTGCTGCCAAGTTTTTCCCTCTCGTCATTTCTCCGGTGTGGTCATAATGTTGATTCAGTGGAATCATCTGTTAGCGCTGAATGAGTAATTTGTACTGAATAATCTATTCTACAGGCCTTGTAGCTTCTTTTGATAATGGAATTCCTGTGGAGGCTGCAATATTCTCAGACTAACAAATGTACTCATTATTTAATATTAAACTTTTTGATGTGGCTCAGTTGTGAACATTTCACTGCAAATATTAGATATTCACATTTTGAGCTGTGTTGGCTTGTTATTTTTGGTCATACAAGTTGCATGGTATTTCCTTTTCTTGACTGGATTCTTGGCTGGATGTGGGTCTGTGCACTCAGAGACCACCTAGCATGGACTGGTGTACTCAACTTTGGTGTACTCAAAAACCCTTGGAGTACCCTTTCTAGCACAGGGCCCAGTGCATGAGTCTCAGGTACCTAATATACATTCCCTTGAGCCAATGTAAAATTTAGTTTTCATTCATACCTTCATGTATAAGATAAACAAATTTTCTCTTCCCAAACGTTTGTTTCACAAAGGGTAAAAAAAGATGTGATGTTGGCCTACTGTGGTCTGGGACTGACCTTCTCAGCTGTTATTGTGCCACCAGATGTTGGACCGGAACTGCCCTGGGGTGGGTAGGTGACTGGCAAGGATGCGTCCTCGGGAAAATGGCCAACGCGCATCTTGGGCCAAAGGCTGCTCACACAGGCCACTCTGGGCAAGCACAGGAGAAAAAAAATGTTTGGGCCCCCTCCCCAACCTGTGAACTGCCGGCTGCAGTTTATCACCCTGGGGCACATTGGGGAGTTGCCTTGCTGCTGGTTCATTGGGTTTTACCCTAAGATGAAGTTGTAGGAAAACTCACAAAAGGAGGCTGAAAATATTATTGAAATAAATTCATTTTAAAAGACAAAAGATTATTTATGGGTAGGACAGAAGCAAATAGTAAAAATTGTATTCATGAATATTTCCGAGTGACCGGCTCTGAGTGTTCAGCCTTGGTACTTAGTAAAATACTTGGTCAAATAAAACTGAGTACTGAGTATGTTCTGACTACTGAGTACCCTTATATAAGTGCAGGAAAGCCTGCTATGTTGCTCATTCAAGGATTTTCCAAGTACTGGCTGCTGCTTTGGTAACTCAAATACTGATATACTCAGCAAAAAACGAGTAATTTTGAATACCAAGTTTCAGCACTATTTATAGGAAATCCTAATTTGTTAAAATACATCCCCATATTTATTCCCAAGTTAAGAGAACACTTACAACCTGTTGACTGTACTGAAAACTAACTACACATAGCTTCAGTTCTACTCTAGTATAAAACAAATTTGATATTATACTATACCAAACTAGTAAAATTTGGTAACTATTTTACTAAAGTACTGTTATCCCTTAAGGGATATCGTTATCTCAGCACATTATCCCAACTTGTTGACATGGTTCAATATCCACGGAAGTCAATGGAAAACAAACAACAAAGGGTCTCATTGATTTTGATAAGTATGGGATTAGGATCTGAATTTGTCACATTTAAGAGTTCTCTTTGTCCAGGGAGTAAGATGAGTAAGAAAGGAAATGAAGAGAAGTTTAGTTCAAATAAACATTCAGTAAAATTGCTTTTACATTCCAGACCATCTTTTCTCTCTTGTTGTAAATTCCAAATTCTTCAAAGGTACAGTTTCTGTTTGACTGACTAATTCAGGGCTGAAGAACTTTTTTCTTCCTGTGGACCAGTTTGAATATTAGTACAAGGTCTGCATATTAGCTAGGAATTGAGGTGGGACTGCTTGAGGGGGTGCTCAGGATGGAGGAAGCAAGGGGAGGATCCAGATTATGGATCTATGCCATGAATCTATATACTATCCTTGAGTGCAGGCCTCATGTCTGCTTGGCCCTTTTCACACAGACACTCTAACACTGATAAAATCGATGTTACATTTTATTATACATGTTTCTGGGTACCCATAGAGCATACCTCCTCCCACCCCCACTTCACCCCCCAACCCTGCTCTCTCCCTCCCAGGCCTTGGCTCTGTTTTCAGCCTCCCTCTTTGATCCCATGTCTGCTTGGGCATGTGGCGCGGGCCCCATCCCTGCTCCCCCGATCCCTGCATGCATTTCTCACCCGTCCCCATCATGGCCTTATCCCCCTGTCCCTCCTCCATGATTGTGTCCCCCCCTCTGTGCTGTCCCTACCCTTTGTCCTTTGGTGTTCCTGCCCCCCTGCTTGCTGTCCCCTGGACTGACCCTCATTGGCTCCTAGATGGGGTTGGGGCCAGTAGCACTGCCATGCCCCTGTGCAGCTTGCATCACCCCGCTGCCTCCCGCCACTGTACCCATATCTGTGTGTACCTACCTATCATTGGTCTCCTGGTTGCTGAGCCCCGGGATGGCCTTGGGTTCCTCCACATCCTCCTCCAGGACTGCCACCACCTCCTCCTCATGCACCTCCAGGTCCCCTTGAGGTGCATGAGCAAATGCGATCTGTCAGTTGGGCTGTGCTTCCCGGCTGGGGCCCTAGCTGTTGTTGTCTGGGCCCCTCCCCCCCTGCCCTGTGGTGTTTCTCTTACCTGGATTGTATTCCTCCACCTCCTGGGGGATGTCCCTGGTGTTGATCCACTCCCCATGAGCTCCCTGCCCCTGTGGGTTCTGACCCCATGGGTTTCAAGGGCGTACGCGGAGGGTGATGTTGCCCATTTCTGTTTCCAGGGATGCCTGTAGGATGGGGATGTCCCCTCCTGCATCCTAGATGGCCTCCCCAGAGGCTGAGGGCTTCCCCTGATCCAGTGGTTGGGGAAGGGGGGGTTGTAAGTACCCTCTTCCTGCCCCTTGTGAAGGCAGTGCTGTGGATGCAGGAGGCCATGATGTCCCCGTCCATGCAGAGGAACTGATCCAGCAGGTCCTGGAACTCCATTGTGCACATGGCATGGCCAGACTTGAGATTATTGTCCTTGATATTTTTATATCCGGACCGCAAGTCCTTTGTCTGCTGCATGCATTGGGTGGCATCCTGATTGTACCCCAACCACTGCATCTCCTGGGCAATGGCTTCATAGACCTGTTTGGTCTTGTAGTTGCGCATCAGGTTGTACTGGATCTTTTCAGCCCCCCACATGCGTATGAAGTCTAGGATCTCCTGCCTGGACCAGGGTTCTTCCATTTGGGTTCAGCGTCTGGGGGACCGTCCAGTTTGGCAGTTGGGGCCCGCCCGGTGGTTGTTGTGGCAGTGGAGCAGGTGGTCTCCTGTTGTGGGAGTGCATGGTGGTGAGCTGTTGACCTGCTGCACCCCTGCAGCTTCTGTGGGAGTATTCTACAGCCCCCCGGTGTTTGCGCTGTTTTACCTGACTGCCACAGAGGCCCTCCTTGACTGTCTTCCTGGTGGTGCTGTGTGCCTGGGTCTGGGTGCTCTTCTGTGGGGGGGGGAACGGTGTAGCTGTCAGATGGCCGCCCAGGGTTTCCCCGGCGTGTGCTCGGGACTTGTCAGCTCCCCGCCCCCTCCTGGGTGGGTGGGTGCCCTCACTCTTACCTCACTCTCTGGATCACTCTCTGGATCACTCTCCTCCCCAGGCTATGGTTTGGGGTGAGCATGTGGGTGGTGCTGAGGCTGCATTGTACCTTCTGCCCTGTGTCGGGAAGGATGTGCTGTCAATAGCCATCCTTCCCCCCCTCCCTGGTGCTCTTGGCCCAGGCCCCCCTCCCCTGGGCATCCCATGGTCCCTCCACTTACCCTGCTCCTTCCTGTGTGTGTCATGGCACTGGCACCCTTGTTTTTGTCTTGTGCTTTTTTGCCTGACATGTTGGGAGCCGGGCACCCATGTCCTTATGGGCTCCTCCTTTAAGGGGTCCCTTGCGGGCATTCTGCATGACCCCCAGTGGGTGTGTCTGCTTCCGGGCTCCTGGAAGGCCTCTCTAGCCGTGTCTCACTGGTTTTGGCTGACCTTTCCCATGGGTGTGCGTGGCTTACCATTTACATGGATGGTTGGGTGTTGAACACCCATCTCCACCTATCTCCAGCCACAGAGCATGCCGACTCCTTCCCGGTTGCTCCGTGGGTGTTGATGGGTGGGTAGCAGGAGCACTCACACCCACCCATTGTCATTCACATGGACACTCTCCCACCCATCCAATGGTTATTCATGAGTGTTCATGGGTGGGTGGCGTCTGTGTAAAAAAGGCCAAAGTGGCAGAAAAGTCTTTGGCTTATGGGTCAGCAAAAGCTGGTAAGCAGTCCCCCTGTTTATTTTTAGCCTATGAGTGCTAAAGTAACTGCAAAGTAGTATATTATACAAGGACATGGATAGAATACAGACATTGACATGCACAAATTACCATTAAAAAAAAAGATCAAAAATGAATTTTACAGATGACCCAATAAAGGCAATAATGTTTTTCACTATAATTAAAATTGCACAGAACAGACATTTGGAAAGAGTAAAACAAATGCAGTATTTTTCTGCAACAGCTCTGCTTTGTTGTCCTGTAATAAGACGTCTAATGTGCATTTCTTACTGGCCTGTTACATAACCTCTCCTCAGGACTGCAAATGTGAAGGTCAGGGTGAGGTCAGGCTCGGGTGGCTGGCCCATGTGATACAAATTCAAGCAGTCCAAGCAGGAGAAGCAAACTACATGTGTCTCTACTGTGTGTTTTGTATCACCTAATGCTTTGATAAAGCTTGGGAGGGAGTATAAAAGATTCACAGAGCAGCCTGAGCAGATAGCCTTGGGAGCAGTTAATTCTTTTCCTTTCAGATTCGACAGAGGGTTTTTAAAGAGAAGGCTAGAGGTAGGCACTGATGCAGATAAAGGACCATCTGTGGCAGTTTTGAATCAATTTTAAAAACTGCAGCTTAAAGTCTCCTTTAAAATTCTTGAGAAGCAGAGGCTGGGTTTCTCAAGACACTCTGATAATGATGTAGATTTAGGGTTAGCATACCTCCCCTTTAAAAGAGAATGTTTATGAAAAATACATGGTGCAGGGCTGCATTGGTTTCAGTGCAAGGCTGCGTTGGTTTCAGTGCAGCTCTGCAATATGTATTTTTCATAAGTGTCCTCTTTTAAAGGAATGTATGGTAACCCTATGTAGACTGGTCTGGGGAACATCCAGTCAAAAGGTCAAATCAAGTCCACAATTGTTTTTTTTTAATTTGGCCTCTTTCCAATTCCTGGGTCTGGCCCATGGATCCATTCCCTATCTTCAAATGCTAGAAGAGTGATCTCAGGGGAAGAAAGCAGAAATGAAGGTATTCACTCAAAGATAAGCAATGACATGGGTCCATGATTCAGGCCTTCCTCTATCCTTCCCAAGCCTGAGCACACTCTTTAAACATCCTCACCCCAACTCCGAGTGTTCAGTGAGGCCCATGAAGGGAAAAGGTGGCCCATCGCAATGTAGATCATTGGATTTTACAATAATGAGTCAGATCATGTAGTCTGACTTCATACATAGATGTGCCCTTGAGGTCCTGAGTGCAGTGACTGGCACCTCCATGCTACTGAGGTGCTTTGGCTAGGGTCCAGAGCTAGCAATGATGGCCTTCCACCATACCAGTCAAGCCATACACACACCCTCAGCCTTGCTCCACAACCCCAACTTCCTGATTGGCCACTGGCCTGTATATAAGGTCAATCAGCAGCACCCACAGAAAGCTGTGTGGATCATCACACACTTTCTGATTGCCATGTCTTGCCTCTTGTGTCCTCCCCTGGTGCCTCCAAGTAGTCTGGACCAGCTCTGCACTCCCTGTTCCTGGTGTGTCTTTTCAGCAAGTAGGAGGCTGGCCCTTCTGAGCTCCCTCTTTGGAACCCTGTCCTTCTACCATTACTGTCTGTTTGCTTTTTCATCCTGCCTTATCTGTCTAATCCGTCCATCAGGCTGCCTCACCTGACAAGTACATCCATCTTTCAGCCTGCCTTGTCTGTCCAATCTGTCCGTCCATCAGCCTGCCTTGCCCCATCCAGTCTATTCCTCTGTCTGCCCTGTCTGTCTGTTTCCTGGCCTGCCCTAGCTCCTGGCTCATGTGTTGATCTCTGTTTGAAACCCTCCAGATTTGACCCAGCACTCCTGTACCTGCATGAAGATTTTGGACCCTCATCCTGCACTAATTCTCTCCTACATTGATCCTGCACTTACTCACCATGCCTGAGCCCCTTGTTACTCACAGTGACTCCCAGGCTGTAGGTCATAGATGAGTGATGGTCTGTGATGATATTGTAAGTGGTCCATTCAAGGTACACCAAATCCAATATAGACCCCTGGGGCACCCTACACTTCTGTTTTCTCCATTGTGAAAACATTTATTCCTACCCTTTGCTTCCTAGCTTTTAAGCAGAACCCGGTCTCTTATCCCATGACTACTTCATTTTTTAAGAGCCTTTGCCGAGGAACTGTTTTGCATCTACCAGAGAAATAATAAATAAAGATACAAGAGAGTTTTTATAAGGCAAATATTTACACAGTGAAGAAGACATGTTACGCTGATGTACAAGAAAGAAAGTGATACAATGATGTATGTTTTCACAAGGCATTTAATTTATGTGCATTGTATGAAGTTAAGAAGAGGATGAGTTAAATTTTAGAAACAAAGACATATAATTTGGAAGTACTATATTTTCTCTTCTGGGTGCACTGCAAATAACTTCTGAATCCCTCAGGGTGGTAATAATTAAGCAATGGTCCTTTTTATTTTGATGGGTTTTGAAAACAATAAAAATACTTGATAAAGGAGTCTCACACATGAGCCAAAATTAATCTTGCAACAGATGTTAGTCTACCAATGGCTGCTAATTCTATCAGTTGTATGCACACACTTTCTACTAATATCTTGCAGGCGGACGAATATATTTCAAACTTTTGCAATGGAAGGGTTTTTTTTAGGAATCTTTTCAACTTCAGTCTTCATTTCACATATTTATATTTAAAAGGAGGCAAAGTTATATATCAGTGATTAATTTGATCACCAGTGCCTGCTATTTGCAATTGACTGCTCAGTGTTTTGAGAAAACTTTGAAATGTATACCAAAATCAGAAGAAAGACATCCAGTTTATGGTTTGTTACCAACTTGAAACTCATTCCAGTTTTTTGCAACTTGAAATTTGGCCCAAGGTCACCAAAATTAAGTTGGATACCATAGTTGATTTGGTATAGGGATGAAACTATGTACCATTTTTATTCGGTATTTGCCAAGGATCACGGTACTCAACTTGGGTTTACTGCGAAACCGGGAACTGGTCAAGGTCCTCAGTACTCAGTAACTCCTCAATTGAGCAATGTGTTGCAGCGGGCAGAAATGGGGGACCACAAGGTAATTTCTTTGGGAGGCACAGTGAGCAGAAAGGGGGGGGGGGAGAAGCAAACACACCAAATGAAGCCTGGAATGGACGCAGCCCATGGAGTCGAAGTGGGGCTGGCTTACCCACCACCACCGCCTGTGAGGTCTCCCCACTGCCATGACCCCAGTGAGGTTCCCCAGCACTGGAGATCTCCCAGATGAAGGCCAGGAGATCGACTGCCATATTTTCTCTGGGAGCATGCTGGTTGGGTTTGCTGCCCCCAGCCCCCAGTCCTGTCCACCATGCTGCCCCTCCCCAAATTTCCATGCCACCCCCTCTTTCTGCTTCCCGAGCCACATTAGGGGACTCAGTAAAATACTCTGCAAAATACTTGGCATTTTACCAAGTACTGAGTATTTTACTGGGCACCAACTGTTATCGAGTATTGTTACTATTGCCAAGTAGCTCCCAGAAACTCAAGTCCATTTTTCAACTACTCAGAAATATTCGAGAATAATTACTGTCCTACTTCTTTCATCCCTAATTTTGTCACATAATTATGAAACCTTTTGTTTAACTTGACTTCAAAAGGCAAGTCCTGCAAATTTCCCACACATAGAGTTCTCAGTTGCTTCAATGAGCATACCATCCATGGAAAGGATGCAAAGTTAGGTACAAGGACACTTCTGCATTTCTCAGTAGGAAGTCTGGTGATTAAACTATTGCTATTGATGCCACTTCCAAAGCAGAAAATGATAATGCATTTTGAATTTATTCCGCAGCTACTGAAAATATACATGGCTTACTCTGGGCTTTTTAGTGCTAATATTTAATCAATGCCTATGGAAATGATCTGAAATACTAAAGAGCATAGCAGAATTAATGTCTGGAATGTAAAAGAAAAGCACTCTAGGGTATTTCTTTTAACTTTGATGTATGTTGGAATAAAGTCAGTTTTCATATTATTAACTAAACTATTTGCAAAATACAACCATTAACATGAAAGTCTCCTAAAGTGTCTATTTTTAAGTTGGCATGATTGTGGCAATGGGGATTTATTTTAAGCACTCTACAATTTGAACATCGTGTTTCATTTTCCATCATTTAACGTTTCTATTGGAACTGGCTTCTTTTAGTTTCTTCCTTCTATTTAACCAGTACTTTCAGTATTATCATGCAGATTTGTTTTCCATGACTATGGCACTTTTCAGATGAGATGCCCCCGCCCCCCTAAGCCCATGTGTGGGAATGGATGGGGGGCACCCATGTGAGTGCCACGGGTAGTGGGTGGGGGTGCGTGCACACTCCACCCATCTCCACAAACCTCCACCCATCACCCGCACACAAAGCCATCAGCCCAAACGGCGATGGCTCCGTGCATTGAGATGGGTGTGCATCCGTGTGAAGACAGCTCACATGCTGCATGCGCGCCATACCCCTACCCACCACGGCACATTTGAAAAAGGTCTATATTATGAATGTCTCCTGTGTTTAACATTATTACCTACAATTTGGGCTAGAAATAGGTTGTCAGCACTTTTAATAAATCATGACATGTCATTTTTAAAATGCAGTCCGCACTATTTCCTCTGTGATTTTCCAACTGCTTTAGTCCGCATGGGACATGACTCTTGTAGCACTGAGCATGTGCTTTTGAAACATAATCAGAACTATTAAGCAACCCCAGGGTCAAGCAGCTTGAATAATATTTCTGCCTACTGATATGTCAAGTTTGTGACACACCTACACCCCTAAATTGGCACATCCTGCATTTAAATATGAATCTCATGGGTTAAGTAATTTTTATTTCCTCATTACTTTTACGAAATTTTCAATTGCTTCACAAAGCATAAGGCTTGATCCAAGTTTTCAAGTGATTTAGCTTGCTCTGGTATGTTTGAGTAAGGGTTGCTCTGGCATCTGGACAAGTAAGTATATCTATCCTCTCAAAGACAAATCGCAGGTTCTTTTTGTCTCCTTATTATTGGAGCCTTCACCTCCCCTCCCCCCCCGCTTAACAAATACAAAAGGGGGGCGCTGTTTGTCCCACTCCCTGTCAGTGCAGGAATGAGCGGGGCTTAATTGAGGGTTGCATTCTAAAAGCGGTGCGCTGCAATGATAAACCACCGGGGGGGTTAGGTGCGAAGGAGATCATGTGAGATGTGATCTCCTCAATGCCATAGGCTAAGGCTACAATCCCCACTCATCCAGTTCTGATGAGTGGGGTGGGAAGAGAGCAGCAATTGCCGTGGTCAAGAGCTTGCGATGGGGAGGAGAGTGAGAGACCTAGAGCAGGCGGAGGCTGCAGCGGCATGGATGGGGCCTGGCACTTGATGCACCCCCTGTGTGACTACCTACACCTAGTGAACCCTCTATTCAACTGCTCTGAGAGGCCACTCCACCGTGATTGAGTCCCAACTGTTTCACCCAGCCTGCTCTCTGCATCTGTCTTGTCTGCCCAGTCCTGCCTCATTTCGTCTGTCCAGTCCATCCCACCTCGTTTCGTTTGTCCAGATCTGTGTCTGCCTTGACTTGTCTATCCAGTTCTGCCTCATCTGTTTTGTGTACGCCTGCCCTCTAGGTCCATGTGCTGATCCCCATCATGACCTTCAGCCCTAGGTCTCACCTGATCCTACCAATAGTGACTCACCAAGACCTGATTCTGCACTGGCTTACTTGGACCTGAGATTCTGGAATCTATTCTGTACCTGCTCTCCATGCCCCAGCACATGGACCCTGACAAAAATACTGTCTGGCACAGCAGTTGGTGTCCAAGCCACCAAACCCTCTCCCAGCTAGCCAGTGTTAGTGCAACCTTGGTGTTGTGCAACCTTGCACAGGCTGCTGGATTCAGCTGCTCAGATGCCTTAACCTGGCCTCAAATGTAGGCCTTTACCTGGCCTTTTCCTATGCATGGGTACATGCAAGGCGCTAGTAGGTGGTTTTGTAGGGCATGGAATCTGATTTCTACAGCTCTAACTGAGGTTTCTGTGAGCAGGGAGGAAGCCTTTCCAAGAGAGGGCAGAGACGGAATCAGGCACTTTTGGGATGGGAAAGAGTGTGGAGTGGTGCCACACCACTACAGCTATCAGTTGCATAGGCCTTGCCCTTCTTGGGACCTGTCCCTCTAGTCCTGAGCCCCCCTGTCCTGGGCTTTGCCCTCCATGTTTCTTGTTGCCATTCCTTTGCCATAATGATGTTGCAGGGATTAATGACCTTTAGGGTAGGAAAGGGAACAGGAGGGGACCCAGCGTTCACCTGAAACAAACAATACACATCCATGAAATGTACCTGCAAAAGAAGAGGACGCATTCACTGACATCTTGTGAGAGTGATGTGATCCCCAAACCGCACTGTCTAGCTCATACTCTACACCAGCTGATAGAACAGTGGGCAGTTTTCCAATACCTGCAGCAACAGAGAAAGCTAGCCCCCAGGACTGTGCAAAGCTGCTAGAGAACATTTAAGGTCAGTTAAATGCTTGGATACAGCAGTGCACCTCAGTCTGCCAATGGTTTTGTCATGTGACAGAAAGGCTGTATTCAACTATTCATCAAGACATGCCTCCTCCCAGAAACTTAGGCCATATTCAGCAATGGTGTGCTGTGTCATTTCAAGAACCTATGACCCATCCTCAGTGCCATGGTGTCCTTTCCCTGTTCAGACACAGTATCCCTAATATACCTGTTTAGGCCTCAACACACAAAATAATTATTTGCCATATGACCCATAGTCCACTACCTGAGTCTAGAATGAGATCTCTCTGGAATTGCTAGACCACTTGACACCTTCCATGCGGAATGGTACATTAAAGTCCACCATGTTGCATAGCACAAGTTACAAAGACCATCTTATGCTCCCTCTTCCTGAGCATATTCTGCACAAGCTCCTCGTCTTCACCTACAAAGCCCTTCACAACCTCCCTCCCCCCTACCTCTCTGCCCTGATCTCCCTCCGAACCCCTGTTCGAGCACTATGCTCCTCCTCCATCCCCTCCCTTACCCTCCTACGCCTCCCCTGCTCCCCCAACTGCCTTCATCCCTTGTCCCTCACTGCCCTGCATACCTAGAACTCCCTTCCTGCCCTCATCCGCCTTGCCCCAACCCTCCACACCTTCAAGTTCCTCATCAAAACCCACCTCTTCTGCTCCGCCCTTCTGAACTCCTGCTAAGCACCTGTTATCTGCAAACTCCCAATTTACTGTAACCAAGCCAAGAACGTGTATCTGAGTTCTCACATCCTCATGAATGTTGGATCCCTTGTCTCACCCTGTTTTCCCCTTCCCTGTCTCCTCTCCCTCTGTCTTTAGATTGTAAGCTCTCGAGCAGGGACCATGTCTATCTTATTCTTTGTAGGCACCAGGTACATCGCTGGTGCTATATAAATGCTAATCATCATCAATCATCATCATCATCATCTTGGGGCTATGGATCCCCCGTCCTGTCCTGTTTTGTGGGATTGGTTTCAGATGGTGTCACCTGCTGATGTGGAGTCCTTGTTAGGATCTGTTTGTGCCACTACTTGTGAACAAGATCCATGCCCGTCCTGGTTGGTGAAAACCATCCAGGAGACGTTATGGCCGTTGCTGGCTGGGGTGATTATTAGTGCATCCCTTTGGGAGGGTAGGGTGCCTGAGTGCCTGAAAGAGGCTGTGGTTAGGTCCCTGCTCAAGAAACCATCTCTTGATACTGATGCTCCTGTCAGTTATCGGCTGGTCTCTAACCTTCCCTTTTTAGAGAAGGTTATTGAACGGACTGTGGTACGGCAGCTCCAGGAACATCTGGACCGCACAGGTTTCCTTCACTCCTTTCAGTCTGGTTTTCAGCCTGGGTATGGTACAGAGACTGCATTGGTGGCCTTGGTTGAGGATCTCCGTCTGGCATTGGACCAGGGTCATCAGACATTACTGGTCCTGCTAGACCTTTCGGCTGCATTCGATAGTCGACCATGAAGTGTTGGTGATGCACCTGCAGGACCATGCCGGGATTGACAGAATAGTCTTGGACTGGTTTTGTTCAATCCTGGCCAGGAGAACTCACCGGGAGGTCTTGGGGGAGTGTACGTCTTCCTCCTGGGACCTCACATATGAAGTCCTGCAGGGTGCCATTATGTCCCCCCTCTTGTTTAACATCTATATGCAGCCGTTAGGGGAGATCATGAGAGGGTTTCAGGGCATGCAGTGTCATCAGTATGCTGATGACACTCAGCTCTACCTCTCCTTTTCCATTGATCTAGGCCATGCAGTCTCCTTATTTTCCCAGTGCCTGTCTGCTGTGGGGGCTTGGATGAGGTTGAGCCATCTGTAACTGAATCCTGACAAGAGGGAGGTGATGTTGGTGGGCGAGGGCTTGGCAGTCCTGGAGGTGGTTGAATCTCTTCTTGTTGGGGTGGTTCGTCCTCCCATCATCTCTCAAGTGCGGAGTCTGGGTGTGCTCCTCGATACATGGCTCAGCTTAGAATCTTAGGTTGTGGCTGTGTTGGGGGGGGTGTTTTGGCAGTTACATCATGTCTGTTAGGGATGTGCGAACGCGGTTCGGAAGTTCGGAGTTTGGCCCAAACTCGGTCTGTTCGGACAACCGAACCTGAAGATGAACCAACCGAACTGAACTTGATTCAGAACTGCAAAATTACCAAACAGTTTGGTCAGTTCGGATCGAGTTTGGGTGGCAAAAACGTGTCACTGGAAGGCAAAATGTGACAGGGAGGGGGAGTCAGCTGAGGAGCAGACTTCCAGGCACCTGGGGTGGAGAGGCTTAGAGCAGTAGCCAGCCTGCCCAATCACCATCCCTTTTCGCATCAGACCACTGGCTTCGCAGTCTGCAATTTGCCATGGGCTAGACTGCATGGAGTCAATGGGGCTTGCGGTGAGGTGGGCACAGCAAGAAATGATACTCATTGCCCTCCCCCCTTCCCAACACCTTCTGAGCTAGTCACTGTTCCTGACAACAGGCGTTTCAGAAGGCTCCCTCTCCCAACAGTTCCCAGCTCCCCAATCCATTGCCATCCTCCTCCTATTTCACCCATCCAACCCATTTACCTCCATATTATCATTTATTTAGATTATATTAGATAGATTTAGGTGTTATTTTTTGTTTTTATCCCTCCCTGTGTTCCCTGTGTTCAATCTTCCTTCCTCCCTCCCCCCTCCATTGAATCCTTTCCCTCTCCCTCTTATTCCATCCCTGATTACTTTCCCCTGTTTTAAGTTTTGGATTTATTTAGAGTAGGATTATTATTAGATTGATTTTCATTTCAGTTTTGTACCCCTCCCTGTGTTCTTTGTGTTTCCCCCTGTGTAATATTGTATATATAGATAGATAGTTATTAGATAGATAGTTACTAGATAGATATACATAGTAGTTAGCTTAGTTATAGAGATAGATAGAGATACAGTGTGTTTGTAGGACAAGGCCTTTGTAGTTAATTATTAGGATATTCCATTTAGTTCAATAGGTTTTAGAATAGTTAATAGCAGTTAGATTTAGTGTAGAGATAGATATAATATTAGATAAAAAAATTGAGTAAAAAAAAAAGAAATTATAAAATCTTTGTGTGTGTTTGAGGTGGAAGACATGGAGAAGGGAAGTAGGAGAGGCCAGTCTGTGGCCCATAAGACAGGCAATGGGGCACATGGGAGAGGTGGTGGTAGAGGCCATGACTGCGGAACAGCAGCAGGCTGCAGTAGCCCGAGTACATCACCACACCCCAAACTCAGCAGGCCTGCTTTAGGGCAACAGGCTTCAGTGGCTCAGCGTTGCCTCCTGGCAGTGCCCTCCACTGCCACTCAGGGCACTGGAAGGCCTGCAGTACATGAGGCTGTGGCTGTTGCGGTTGCAGGAGCAGGTGCTGCTGCTTCCGATGGTCTTCCAGAGTCACCAATGTCCCCCATTGTGGAGGCGACCCCCAGCAGCCCAGAGCTGGTGGATCCCACCCCAGATGTTAGAGGCAGGACCCAATCCCTGAGCAATGGCAGTAGGGAGAGGAGTAGCAGCAGCAGTAGCAGCTATAGAGGGGGGCACAGGGAGAGTGCCAGCAGCATGGTGGGCACAGGCAGTCTAGCCTCAGGGTCCCAGTACTTCCCTTCATGGGACATCACCGTGATCGCGGACAGTGAGTCAGAGGCAGACACTAGTGTAGCAGAGGAGATGTCTGTAGCTGAGGCGATGGCTGAGTCTCCTCCCAGAGCTGTGTCACCAGTGCTACCAAGTTCTGCCCCTCCCAGCAGCGCTGGCAGCCGTGCATCACCTGGGGTGGGCTAGAAGGTATGAGGGTGGAAAAAATCCTCTGTCTGGGAACATTTTAAGCTGGTGTGGGCAGATGATCCCAGGGAGGTGCAGTTCACTTTGTGCAATAAGCTGGTGAAGCATGGGCAGGTGCTCGCCAACCTTGGGACTACTGCAATGGCGAGGCACTTGAAGTCATGCCACAGTGCTCTGCTGCTAAGTGGGAAGGCAGGGGAAGTGGATGCCAGCGGGTTCCCAACTACAGTGGCCAGTCACCTGGCTCCTTCAGCGGGCAAGCATCCTGCACCAACTGCTGCCTCTAGCAGCAGGAACAGTATGGGGGCAGAACAGCAGCAGGAGCCTCACCAGCAGCAGCGTCAGTCCACCATGGAGGAGCTGGGGGGGGGGCAGGCTGCCAAGGCCATCGTCAGCTGGAAGGTGGCGTGGCTATCAAGATAAAGTCAGGCGCCTTTTGGCTGAAATGATTGAGCTGGATGGGCAGCCCTTCTCAATTGTAGAGGACAAGGGCTTCAGGCAGCTGATTGGGTTCCTGGCCCCTGAGTTTAAGCTGCTGTCCCACACCACCCTGAGTCGGAATGTGGTGCCAGCCCTGTACACGGATTTGAAGGAGCAGGTGAGGGAGCAGCTGGCAAGGGCTGGAGGTGCCACCATACACTTCACCACAGACCTGTGGTCCAGTAGAAACACTTAGCACATCTACCTGGTGGTAACGGCGCACTGGTGGCAGGACCCGGAGGCAGCTTTGGGGAGTGGCAGGAGGGGTCCAAAAGCAGAATATAGGAGGGCCCTTCTTCAGGCCCA
Organism: Sphenodon punctatus; assembly: GCA_003113815.1. Classification (NCBI taxonomy): domain Eukaryota; kingdom Metazoa; phylum Chordata; class Lepidosauria; order Sphenodontia; family Sphenodontidae; genus Sphenodon; species Sphenodon punctatus. The sequence goes on along the minus strand of QEPC01015431.1, from coordinate 280,374 downwards.
AGTCATGGACAGTCCCCACACCTCCAGGAACCTAGAGTTAGCCCTGGCCGCCACGGTGAGGGAGTGGATTACGCCAGGCATGGCCTTCACCAAGGGATGCGTGGTGATGGACGTCGCAACCGTACAAACAGCAGTACATGACGGGGGCTTCACCAGCATCCCTTGCGCCACACACACCCTTCACCTGGTGGTCAGGGATGCTCTGGGTTTGGGAGATAAGGGGATTGGGGAAGGCACCATTTGCACCCTGATCGACCGGGTGAGGAAGCTGGCGAGATTCTTCAACTGGAGTGTGAAGGGCAGCGAGCTCCTCCAGGAGAAGCAGGCTGAGCAAGGCTCCCCAGGGCATCAGCTGGTCCAGGATGTTGTCACATGGTGGAATTCCACCTTCCTGATGCTCGAGTGGCTTGTGGATTTGAAAGTCACCTTGCATCAGGTTCAACTGGAGATGGACTGTGGGGCACCAGAAGGGTTTAATGGGAGGAAATGGGAGCTCCTGGCTCAAACAGTCTTCATCCTGAGACTGTTCCTGGCCATAAGGGAGACCATGAGCAGCTCCACCACCACCCTCAGCCAGGTGACCCCTCTGGTCCATAGTCTCCGCAGGAGTCTGGACGAGATTCTTGGGGGGCAGGATTGTGGCCCTGCGGGCAGGAAGATGCCAATTAGGCGCTTGACCTAGTGTGGAAGCTGAAGTCAGGACTGGAGGTGCATTTTGATGAGCTCTTAAAGCTGGAGGAATATGTCCTGGCAACAATGCAGGGTCAAGGGCAGCATGGCTTGCTAGACAGTGCTCTATGCCCTCCGAAAGGATGCACTGGTGGAGAGGGTTTGGCAGGTAGAGCGGGCTATGCAGTAGGACACCCCTGGGGATGGTGGGAGTGGGAGCAGCCACCCCTCTCAGCCAGGCGGGTCTATCCCTGCCGCCAGCACTAGCAGTAGCAGCAGCACCATCAGCAGCAGAAGCAACTCGGTCTATGTGCAGGCCACTCTGGGGAGCATGAGGTCCCCCACAACAATAGGGCAAACAGCATAGCTGAGGGCAGTGGTGGAGGTGGTTCCCAGGCAGAGCTACGAGAGCCAGTACAATGGCGCCTCAGCAGCCATGGAGACCTACCTGGAGGAGGAGCCATGCATTGATTCTGGCAGCGATCCCTTGGCCTACTGGGACAGCAAGGCCAACGTGTGGCCGGCCCTGTCAAAAATGGCCAAGGGTATCTTGTCCTTCCCACCAACCAGTGTCCCCAGCGAGTGGGTGTTCTCTATGGCGGAGGACATTTGCTCCCCACACCACCTGAGACTGCGGTCCAAGTTGGTGGAGCAGTTGCTCTTCATGAAGGTGAACCTTCCTCTGCTGGGATTCCCCGAGCTGCCCCTGGACAAGGATTGATGCTGCAGTGGCACATGCCATCCCATGCCAGGGGCAGTCCTCCTCCTCAATCTGGGCTAGGGCTACTGCTGCTGTGCTGCTGAGGTGCTGTCCCTCCCTCCCAATGCCTGGAGCCCGGTATGCCCCCCCTTTCTCTCATACTAGATGGCCTCGGCCACCTTATCTGACTGACCTCATGACACAGGGTGGCACTGGGAAACTGTAAGTCTGACAGCCGGCCTATGGCTAGTGGCTACATGATTTCAGCCCGCCTATGTGACACTGAATGGCTCTCACTCTCTCATGCTGCACAGTCTTTGCTAGCCTATCTGAGTGCCCTGCTGCCAATGTCCCAGCCAGCCTGCCCTACTGTCTCTCATGCCACGCTGCCTGTCTGCCCACCCAGCTTGCTGCCAAGCTCAAAGCATGCCTCAATCCACCTTCCTGCCTCCCATGCCAAGGTGCCTGTCTGCCCACCCAGGTTGCCTAGCTCTAAGCCTGCCCAAGCCCACCTGCCCTACTGCCTCTCATGCCACGCTCCCTGCCTGCCCACCCACCCAGGTTGCAAAGCTCGAACCCTGCCTCAGTCTGCCCGAATGCTGCTCATGCCACACCGCCTGCCTTCCTGCCTACCCTGGCAACCAATGTCTGCTGCTGTTGCCAATGGCCCCCAGGCCTATATGCCATCTGTGCCAAGGGTTCTGTACCCTGGCAACCAATGTCTGCTGCTGCTAGTGCAAATGGCCCCCAGGCCTATATGCTGTCTGTGCCAAGGGTTCTGTACCCTGGCAACCAATGTCTGCTGCTGCTAGTGCCAATGGTCCCCAGGCCTATATGCTGTCTCTGCCAAGGGTTCTGTACCCTGTCAACCAATGTCTGCTGCGTCCAATGGCCCCCAGGCTTATATGCTGTCTGTGAGAAGGATTCTGTACCCCAGGTTGCCACCAAGCTCAAAGCCTGTCTCATCCCGCCTTCCTGCCTCTCATGCCAAGGTGCAGGTCTGCCTGTCCAGGTTGGAGAGAAACTCTCCCCACTGCTAGAAGGAAAGACAGACATGATCCCACCCATGCTGTCACCTGCACCATATGGCCAGAGAGAGGGGGGAGGGAGAGAGATGGAGACTCCCCTCTAGAACAAGAGAGATCGGGTGGAGGGGAGGCCAGCTCAAGCTGCCACCTGCCAGAACCAGGAAGAACTTCCATCTGTGTCCAATGCCCACATCCAGCATCAGCAAAAGCGTACCAGAATGAGATGGAATAAAACAAAACGTGGAATGTATTTTGTGCCTGCCTGTGTGTGTTCCTATACCTACTTATACCTATACCTACCTATACCTACCTATACCTATCACACAATTGAATGAAGTATTCCCAACCATGCACTAATTCTAGGGACGTCAATCAACTCCCATAGGCTTTAGGCTGTCATTCCACTGTAACTGAAGCAGTCATGCCCGCCCGTCCCAAGAACCATCAACGAGATTCTGGGACCATCATTCCAGTCACAGGGGGCTGTCATTTCATTCTGGGTGCTGTCGCTGCTCGTGCCTGACTGGTCAGCAGCCACCAGCGCCCGCCTACAAGCCTGCCCCCCCCACCAGCCTACTCCTCTGCACCCACCTGTGGATGCCCGCTGCCAAAAGAGCCTGTCTCTCTTTCTCTCTGGCACAACCACACAAACACAAACCCTGACCCTCCTGGGGGTCTGTCTGCAAGTTGAGACCCTGCTGCTGCCTGGCACATCTTTGGGTTAATACCTTAACTACGCTACATGTGGTGCCAGGTGATGCTGGTAGGGATCGACAAGCTGTATGAGATTCTGCCACCTGCCAGCCAGAACTTCAGCACAGAGGAATAAAAGATTGGAAAGTTCAAACAAAGCTCATAACAATAACACAACAAATATAACTTTTATTAACAAAACAACAACTACTACTACAACATTATAAAACAAAAACAAAACATTTTAAACTAGAAAGGAAACTTATCTACGTACTCAGTCCTTGGGTCTGTCCCCCCATCCCCCGGAATTTGGGGAAATGACAACAGGGGAGCACGGGACCTAGGGACAGGAGGCATCACACCCGCCGGCATTTGGTAGCCGTGTGTGATGGCAAAGTCCACGGCCCCTGCCATGGCCTCCTGCCACTTGGAGACCGACTGGCAGAAGAGTTCCAGGTTGGCCATCTCAGCGGAGATGTACTTGGAGATATACTATGAGTACGGCTCCTCCTTCTGCTCACATACCTCAACCGCCTAGAACTGTTCCACCAGTCAATTCTCCATGGTGGCTGCTTGCTGCTGTAGGGAAGCCACAAAGTCCGGGGTGGGCATCTCCACCTCTGCCTGAAAGGCCATTACTGCTGCAGACACCTAGGGGGACTCCACATCAGAGCTGGAGGAGGAGGAAGGGCTTACATGGCATCGCTTCTGGCATCCCTTCCCCCCCTTCTTCTGGTGCTGGTACACCACGGCCATGCTAGAGTCCTGCCACCTAGCCACCATCTCCCTATGGAGCTTTTTAATATGGGCAATTAGCCCCAATGTGGTCCCCTCTCTCTGTCTTCTGAATCTTTTCTGACAGATCTAAAGAGCATAAAAAGATAGGAACATAAGGAGTGCCATACTGTGTTAGACCAATGGTCTATGTCAAGCCCTGCCTGCATTCTGTCTCCACAAGTGGGTGGGTGGTCAATCTCTTTCTGCAGGGGACTTCCATTCCTAACAGGTCATAGGGCAATCCATTTCCTGTTGTTCCAGCCCCCATGCCTTACCTTGCAGATGGTGTATTTTCATGCTTCTTAAACCACCTCCAGACATCAGACCTTGTCTGCCCACTGTCTAGGGGTGGCACTGGCGACCTCCGCCTTGTTGTCCTGCACGGCGTGGCACCAGCACCGGCATCCGATTCCTCTCTGAAACAGGAACACATAAACAACACCTAAGTAATATCATGCATTTATGATGATGCCTCTAGTCCTCCCTCCTTGGGGTGCTAGGGATGGCAATGGGAGACAGTGACCCTGGCTGGAATGTGCAAATCCTGCCCTCCTTGGGGTGCTAGGGATGGCAACTAGAAAGACCCTTGCTAGCACATGCAAATCCTGCCCTCCTTGGGGCACTAGGGATGGCAACTAGAAAGTCCCTTGCTGGCACATGCAAATCCTGCCCTCCTTGGGGTTCTAGGGGATGCTAAGGATGGCAAAAGTAGAGATCCTGGCTGACACATGCAAATCCTGACCTTCTTTGGGAGTTAGGGATGGCGAATGGAGAGACCCTGGCTGGCATGTGACAATCCTTCCCTTCTTTGGGGGTGCTAGGTAGGGATGGCAGAGAGTGGAGACCCTTGTTAGGGATGGCTGACAGGCAAATGCGGGGTTGCGGCTCGTGCTCGTGCTTGACTGCTGGAAGAGCCCCCCACACTACAGTACCCTCTGTCTCTGTGGCAGACATCCGCTGCCAACCGCTGATGCCCACTGTTTGTGCCTAACTGATGCCCACCACCCACGCACGCACCCGCACTCCAGTGAGCTTGCTCTAATGGATAGAGCCTTTCTTGTCCTCAACGTAAAAAAAAAGTTTACAAACCTGGCAGCAACTCCTGCGCCCGCTTGCTCCTCCACCACCGGCTCTGGGACTACCACCACTGAAGGTCCAGGGGCTATGACCTCTTCCACCTCCTTCTCCACCACCGGCTCTGGGAGCACCACATTGGCCCCCTGGCGTTTAATTGGGACAACAGTCCTTTTCATTTAAAAAAAATTTTTAAACAACAGACACTCCAGCAGTCACCCACCAACACTCACCAACCACCCAAAACAACATAGCCCAACCAAATACACAAACAGCCAAAACGCACGAACCGAACAGCCAGCCAGCCACACACACACACACTCTCTCCCTACACAAGCTCCGCACGCACTCGAATTTCTGGTTTCTGGCACGATCACAGGATCTCGCGACACCTTTTTCCAAACGCCTGAACTGAACCGAATGCGACCAAACCGAATGACCGAACCCGAACTTGGCGATTGAGCCGAACGACCGAACCGAACGACTGGACCAAACCAGACTGAACTGAATGACCGAACCCGAACTGCGATCTGTTCGCACATCCCTAGTGTCTGGTGGCTTCCGACGTATTTCTCAGATTCTGACCTCGCCACTGTCATCCATGCCTTCATCACCTCGAGGCTGGATTACTGCAACACACTCTACATGGGGCTGCCCTAGAAGTTGGTCCAGAGGCTGCAGCTGGTGCACAATGCTGCGACCCATCTCCTGATGGGGGCGGGCCGCAGGGAGCACATGACAACTGTGTTCCAGGCTCTGCACTGGCTGCCTATAAAGCACTGGGCTAAGTTCAAGGTGCTGGTTTCAACCTTTAAAGCCCTTCACTGCCTGGGTCCCACTTATCTGTGGGACCGACTCACTCCCTATGTGCCTGTGCACCCTTTGAGATCATCCGGGGGAGCCTTTTTGGAGGTTCCCCAGGTGAGGTGGGTGGCCATCGATGTTAGATCTTTTTTGGTGGCTGCCCCTGTGCTGTGGAATTCGCTCCCAGAGAAGGCTCAGTTGGCCCCCGCTCTCCTGTCATTTCGACATTTATGTAAGACCTGGCTGTTCCGCCAGGCTTTTGGCGAGGGGGGCTAGGGGTTTGGGGGGTTGTTTTTCGCTGCATATGAGAAATTTTTAACTTTTTAAATTGTTTTATTGTTTTATGCTTTTATCTTGTTGTTCACCACCCTGGGCTGCCCTGTGGGCAGGAGGGGCAGGATACAAAATTTATATAAATAAATACATTTTTATAGAAATAAATTGGGTCAGTGCTGGTGCCTATCTATTGTTGTCTTTTTCATCACACAGAAACAATAATATTTAAACTGAGTAATGGAAACACCTCCTTAATCCTCATCACTTTTAAAGTATGAACAGTCGTAATCCATAACACAATATAAATCAAGGCAGATTGATGTGTTACTAATCATGTACTGTATAATGTTTGTAGTCTCTAAGCTGCACCTAATACACATTCTCATCTCTATAATCAATTTTCATTTTCATTACTGAAAACAATCCATAGCATAAGGGAATGAAATGTATTAATGTTGTCTATTGCAGACCAACAACAAATGAATATCTTACACCAAACTTTAGCCAGTCCTATATTTCTCTAAGTATTCTCCCAGGCTTTTTTCTTTGGAGATTTTTTGTGTTACATTTCTTACGCTTATAGCATCCAAACTCCATACAAAATGCCATTTGTATGTTTAAATTTAATTTCCACAGCTCTGCTAGACAGGGATAGAGTCCAATAGAAAAAACAATTCATTCTGTCAACAAGAAATACTGCAATAGTGATGAAAGATATATTCTTGCCTAGGCATTAAATATAGCATAGACTTTGCTGGCAATGAAGGTACTCAGCTTGAAATATAATCATGGGGTCCATTTAGTTGGAAAGTGATACATTGACCTTAGCCTGAAGAGTTAAAGCTCTTTTTTTATTGTAAACTGCTCTCCTATTGATAACAGCGAGACAAATCTTGGATCCATTTACAGAGTCAGAATAACCAAGCTATTTCATATACATGGAAACCAAAAGTGACTTTACCTACGTGGGTGGTTTTCAGTAAAACACTTCATAATTGCAGTCGACCTATTGAAACTGTATCCTTGCTCTGTGATGGCAAAATAGCAACTGAATCTTCACAAATTCTAGTACTGACAGAGTTCTACGGGACAGGAATTTACTGGTTTAAAAGTGTTATATATCAAACTGAAGTGAATGGTCACACCAGTGTAAGTGAGAGAAAAATCAGGATCCCTATTTCTGCCTGGTTTCTTTAGTATTTAACTTATTGGGAGTGATGTCAGTATAATTTGTTTCCACCCTTTTGGTTCAAAAACAGGACTAGATAAATTCACAGAGGACAGGTCCATCAATGACTTTTAGGTCAAGGAATGTAAACTCATGTTCAAGATGTCCCTAATTCTCTTCTGGAAGCTGGAAGTGAATGATAGGACATGGCTCACTCCATAACTGGCCTATTTCTTGGACACTTTCCCTGAAGCATCCCAGTGCCAGCCCCCATTGGTGACAGGATACTGAGCTAGATGGACCATTACACTGACCCAGTATGGCCATTCTTATGTTCTTAGACAATGGTATCAGACTTGTACTTATCTGCTGAGGAGCCCTCTCCACTTGCCATGGAGTACAAGCATCTTTGTACTAACAGATAATTACTCACGTCCTTTTTGGAATAAAGATATATTCCTTTGGTACAATTCTAGTTGAGGCAGAGAGTAGGTTTCTCCACTTTCTAATTACAAGGATAGTTCCATCTGTAATTCATTTAACCATGCTTACTTTCACCATCCCGCACATACCGTTGTCATACAGACACATTACCCATTAGCCTTATTTGCTTCTTGGTCAGTGTTCATTCCTGCTTCTGTCATAGAAATTAGAGTAAGGATATTACCCAGGAGACTTACTGCCAGAGGAGCTATTCAGGGCCCCTTTAGGTTTACTTGAAATTATCTAGTTGTCAAGGTCTTCCAATGAGTGTGGTCGGTCAGTATAGCTCTCAAATGTGGGGACATGATTTTCATAGTTAATTGGATATTAGATTGGTGTTTACAAATGTAAAGGGGGTTAGGACTAAGTTTCTGTCTGAGTTTTTATAAGATGTGCCTTCCTAAGTTTAATCAAGGAGAAATGGTAGTTTCAGTTATATGCCTCTTCCTCTCCTGAAAAGAAAGAAGCAAATATTTCATATCTTATGAGAGGAAACCAAAGTTAATGTGTTTCTTAATATAAAAAATAAAACAATTTACAAGAACAAAAGGAATTAGATTGAAATGGGGCAATGAAGTTCATTTCATTTTGTCTTTTATGTGCTTCGTTGGAAGGGACTCACACAATAAAAGGACAAGGAGTATTAATTTCAAACTATTCCCTAATATTGCTACCCAGTCAAAAGCTCTTAGCAGTGTAAAATTCATGATCTTTGCAGCCCCATTTAGAATGTGTAAAGGAAGAGAAAATCTGGGATTGCATAAAGAGAACCTCTCAATTTAGCTATCCAGTGTTTGAGCATGGAGCAGACATTTGTTTTGATTAGGGCCTTCCAAGGCTACCCAGTATTTGCACTGAATTAATTGCCTTCCCCGGAAATTATGGGCTTGCCAGACCTGTGCAATGTTGTGGATATTTTCAAAACTGAACACAATGGGATTAAATTTCAGAGCAGTAAATTATTAGAGATTCACTATAATTTCCCAGTGGTAGGCAGTCAATGACTTGTAAAAGGTTTTTTTAAATTTACTGTGGAGCTTTTCATAACATGTGTTTATGTTTGGTTTAAAGTTCTAATAAGAGGAAAGTGCTATTTTTGACTTTAATTTTATTTATTACAAGTCAAACTTTTTGATTTCAATTTATTTAGTGTAACAGAAATAGCTGCATTCTACCCTGGAGACCATAAGTTTTATGTTCTGGAAAAGTTGGTGCATTTTTGCAACATCTGAATCCATTTCACAGTAACATGCTCAAATGTCACAAAGTCAAAAGTTCCCACATAAAAGTAGAAAATTATATACAGCAAGTGAGTATCTATGCTACTTACTTATTTTCACTAGCAAAGAAAAAAACTTCCTGAATTTAAGTACCTGCAAGGAAGGAAGGAGACTTTTACTTCTTAAAAGCAACACTGTTCAGGTAAACTATAAAAAAAAATCTGAAGTATCCTTGTTAAAGTTAGGATTTTTTCAGTGACTTTAGCTGGAAAATAGCACATTCTTTACACTTGTCCCATATGCATATTATTTTATAGTGGTTGGTACTGTAAGTTAAAGTAGTGTTAATGATCTGAGTAAAACTTGTAGCTGACAAGATCTTAGACGGCTATAACTCTGCAATTAGCTCATCTCAGCAATGAAATATAAAGAGAACCGACATCACTCTTCAGTTATGCATATTCAATTTCTGCCACAGTCAAACTGAATTGTGTACATATATCTGAAGGCAATATTGATTTATAATAGGTAATCATTATCAGACCGCAGTTGAAAGCCACACGCAGATCAGTGTAAGATACAAGGGGCGATTTTAGACAGTTACTGGGGGTGGCTACCCGTAGGCCTGTTCCAGGGGGGCAGCCCCAGGTCTGCTTCGGCTGTGGTGGGTTTACCAAGGCTTTTGATGCCATGGACCACAGTCTACATGGCACCCCCGACCATAGTGCTGTGCTGTGGGCAGATCACCAGCCACTCTAGGCTGCTGCCCACAGCATGGCTGTTGCCAGCACAACCACTAGCCTGAAGCAGAGCTGCAATGACCCATCTGCAAGTAGACTGACTACTGCTCCACCCCTGGCCAATGCTTCAGGTTTGGGCAGGCTGCGCCGTAGGAATGAACGAACGCAGTTCGGAAGTTCGGAGTTCGGCCCGAACTCAGCCTGTTCGGACGACCTATCCCGAACCTGAATCCGAACACGAATTGACCTAACTGAATTAGATCAGAACGTTGAAATGACCGAACAGTTCGGTCAGTTCAGATCCTGTTCGGGTGAGTTCGGGTGGCAAAAATGTGTCACTGGAAGGCAAAACGTGACAGGGAGGGGGAGTCAGCTGAGGAGCAGACTTCCAGGCACCAGGGGTGGAGAGGCTTGGAGGTAGCAGCCAGCCTGCCCAATCACCATCCCTTTTCGCCTCAGACTACTGGCTTCGCAGTCTGTGATTAGCCATGGGCTAGGCTGCATGGAGCCAATGGGTCTTGCGGTGAGGCGGGCACAGCAAGAAATGAAACTGATTGCCTCCCCCCTTCCCAACACCTTCTAGCTAGTCACTGCTCCTGAACAGCAGGCGTTTCAGAAGGCTCCCTCTCTCCCAGCAGTTTTTATTCCTTTCTATTCCTAATCCATTGCCATCCTCCTCCTATTTCACCCATCCAACGAATTTACCTCCAACCATATTATCATTTATTTAGATTATATTAGACAGATTTAGGGGTTATTTTTTGTTTTTACCCCTCCCTGTGTTCCCTGTGTTCAATCTTCCTCCTCCCTCCCCCCTCCATTCAATCCTTTTCCCTCTCCCTCTTATTCCATCCCTGATTCCCTTCCCCTGTTTTAAGTTTTGGATTTATTTAGAGAAGGAATATTATTAGATTGATTTTCATTTCAGTTTTTTACCCCTCCCTGTGTTCTTTTTGTTTCCCCCTGTGTAATATTGTATATATAGATAGTTATTAGACAGATACTTACTAGATACATATACGTAGTAGTTAGCTTAGTTATAGAGATAGATAGAGATACAGTGTGTTTGTAGGATAAGGCCTTTGTAGTTAATTATTAGGATATTCCATTTAGTTCAATAGGTTTTAGAATAGTTAATAGCAGTTAGATTTAGTGTAGAGATAGATATATATAAAAAAAGAAGGAAACAGCCACTCCAGCCCCAGGACCCACCATCAGGGTTCTGGGGCCTACATTACTGGCAGGGAGGGCTATGGCCAATATGTATCTAGAAGCTGCCACTCTAGCCCCAGGACCCACCGTCATGGGTCTGGGACCATCATTCCTCACACAGAGAAGATGTCATTCCACCGCACCAAGAAACAGCCACTCCAGCCCCAGGACCCACCATCAGGGTTGTGGGGCCAAGTTACAGGTAGGGAGGGCTGTGGCCAATATCTAGAAGCTGCCACTCTAGCCCCAGTCAGGACCCACTGTCATAGGTCTGGGGCCATCATTCCTCGCACAGAGGCACTGTCGTTCGACTGTATCAAGAAACAGCCACTCCAGTCCCAGGACCCACCATCAGGGTTCTGGGGCCAAGTTACAGGCAGGGAGGGCTGTGGCCAATATCCAGAAGCTGCCAATGTAGCCCCAGGACCCACCATCATGGTTCTGGGGCCATCATTTCTTGCACAGAGAGCCTTTTTCCGAATACCCAAACCGAACATGACCGAACCGAATGGCCAAACCCAAATGCAGCAACCGGACCGAATGGCCGAACCGAACGGGCGAACCGAACTGGACTGAACTGGACAGCTGAACCCAAACCGCGATCTGTTCACCCATCCCTACTGCTCCGCTTGCAGTGATCCAGGATGTTCCAGAGCACCACAAGTGGAGCTAGCCCAGAGCAGACAGCCTTGACATGGATGGGCCACTCACAGCAGGGCGGGGTACGGCACATCAGGAGCCAAGCAGATGTTCATCTAAAAACACCCAAGGAGTGCACTCTGGTTCTTTAATAGTTGAGACTCTCTTTAATAAAATATTTTTAGAGGTGTAATTTCTGTTAAGTGCTGTGTCAACCTTCACCTGATGTACCACTTTATGCTACAAAAGAATGCTATACTTATTTGTATTTTGTTTTTAATATGTTGTCAGTCACTCTGAGCTTTCAGGGATAGAGCAGGACATAAATAAAAATTAATAATGCTACTAATAATAATTAACAACATAAAAACATAATCTTCAGCTAAACAGTCAAGACTGATTTGCTTCAGCAAAACAGTCAAGACTGATTTGCGCAAAATCCTGCCCTGACATGCGCAAGAGAAGCTGCAGCAGATCCCCATTCACACCGGCTCTTTTCCCGGCCGCCGACTCCTCCGCGCAGCCATGTCTCTCTTGCCCCTCCCACTGCCGCCACTGCCGCCGCAGGTGAGAATGCAGCCTAAGACAATGGATCCCCCTTCTTCAAAGAATTTTGTGTTTACCTCCAAAATTCAATGCATCTAGGATGTGGGTAGGGTCAGAGACTCGCAACATCTTCATACCTACATGGATTGGATCCCTTCTCCCTACTTAATTGCTAAGTATTTAGAAACCTCCATTTCAGGAAGGGCCAAGGCACTGTTCCTTTCTGCCCGGGTCAATGCCATGCACTCGCGAGTCACTGAGGGCAGGGTCCAGGGAACTCCCTATATGGAACGTCTATGTCCGTATGATATGGAAACAGTGAAGACGGTCTCTCATATCTTTTTACATTGTCATCTATATGATGTGATCAGGGAGAAGTCTTTGGCACCAATCCTCCTGAAAGTATGGGGAAGAGCCGATTAAGTATATTGACCCATTTGCTGAATAGCACAGACCTCTCAGTTATAAAGGAGGTAGCTGCCTTTCTTGTCCAGGCCCACCATTGTAGAGATAATTTTCTAAATTTTAGACCGGTCATAGGAGCTGAATCCCCTTAAGCTCTGGATTGTTATTCACATTTATATTTATAACATTCTATTTATGATATAACTGACCAATTACTTTGTAATAGGACTGATGTTTTATTCTTTTTGTTTGTTGGTGTGCAATTGCCTAGAGCCACACAAATAAATAAAAACTTTGAAATTTCGATGCATCTAGAACATCAATTGATTTCTTCTCAGACTCATGGAATGACATGTCCATTGTGAGTGCTAGGGAACCCAGGCTCCCTAGCACTTTTGGTCAGTTCTTGTGACTTGCAAACACCGTATCCTCCACCTACGGTGTATATGAGTGGTGGACCAGTCTGCTGGCATGGCTGACCACCCCAGTTCATAAGAACAGGTGCTCCATGGCGACCTGTTGCCACAGAGCTGTTTGGCTTGCCCTGCCCAGAGCACTCTGGATTTTCAGGCAGTGCTCCATGTGTGGCTATGAATGGGTGCTCTGTGGCTCACAGGAGTATGCATTCCCCTGCTCCACCTGACGATGGGCGGTGGGCTCCATGGCTCCTAAGTGGCCATGTGGGGTAGCGATTTCAGACATGATGGGCCTGGAGGCCTGCCACGCTGAACCCCGGACTGGGATCACTTTCAGATCCCAGTCCATGATGAAGCCAGCTGTCCTTCAGACGTGCCGGCTTCATCACTGTGGGGAATTGGGGAGGGGCGGGACTGCATGGTGCGACATGCGGCTGCATGGCCCCGTGCTCCCTCGGTCTCCCGCCCATGGGGAGATGGGCAGGTATAGCAGCTAATGAGGCCACTGCGCCCGATCCTGTTCCTTGGTTTGGGATGCGATTCTGGACCGGGGCAAGGTAACTGACATTACTTTTTCCCCTTTCTGGAGTGTGGCCGAGCGAACCACGATTTTGGAGATGAGGCCAGCCTCACCTCCAGAATCGTGGTTAGGTTTGACCCCCGCCAGAGATTCACTGTGGTGAACATTTGGCGGGGATCAAACAGACGTTCACAAGAATGCTGCCACCACAGAGGATCCACAGTGATACATTTTGGTGAAAGGCATTTTCGTAACGTCTGAAATTACCCCATATGTGATGCGTGGTGCTTCCATTGGAATCAAGGCGTTCACTGAGATTCACGTGACATGGAAACTTACTATCATTCCCACTGTTTTTGCCATTTTCTGTTATTTTTCACAAGTTGAACGGGACTGTCACGGGCTGATTCCAAGCACCCCATGTGCACCCCCGGGGACTGTGGAGATGAAAACGTGCCAGGGAAGCACCAGGGAAATGCTATAAATTGCCATAAAAGTGCAGTAAACCTGCCATAAAATTGTTACAAAAGATCCATAAAGGGACGAAAATGTCCCAGAAAGTGACAAAAATGAACCCAAAAATGGTAGAAGCAGGGAATCAACAGAAACTGACAACATACCAATGGACATTCACAAGCACTCCTGAAAGGTCAGTATTTCTCTTCAGAACAGGAACACTTGCTCTTGTCTCAAACCTAGATGTGAGTACAGTTAAGATGTTCCACCAGTATAACACTAGCACCTGCCACTTTGTCAAATCTCTCAGGGCTTGTCTAATAATAAATTGGCATACATAAAACACAGGATTAAAGCTGCAACTGGGCACCTGAAGATTCAGCCACTCCAGATTAATCTGGGGTGCCCGAATCAATCTGGCTCCATTCGGGTACCATCAATGCTTGAACAGGACCCAACAGGTTGTTTGATTTTGCTGGCTGGTCTTTGAAAGTACCAGACCCCATCTGGGACCACTTCAAAGCCCAGTTTCACAGTAGTTCTGGCCGGGCCCTTCACTTTCAAAGGCTGCTTGCATCATAGGGTATTTTCAGACGTTACGTGATCACGGTCAACCACAGTGAATTCCCACATGGTGATTGTGATCACGGAATGTCTGTTGGGGGGAACGGAAGTTCCCCCCAGATGTTCGCCCCCATGAATCACAGGGGGGAATCACATTCACCACATGAACAGCGGTCCCGGCGGGACTGGCACCATTTGCCTGGTGAATGTGATTCCCCCCCATGATGAAGGGGACTGTAACGTCTGTCCCCAGACCACATCTATGGCGGGATTCTGGGCCGTGGTCAATGCAGGCGGGTGCTGCGGCCGCATTGGCCACGCCACCCACCCATCTCCTGGAGGGTGGACGGCCGGGGCAGCGTGTGGGGGGGGTTGTGCCACCACACATTGCGTCGTGCAGCCCTGCCCCCCCCCCGGATTCCCCACCAGGATCAGTCATCAACGTCTGTTGGCCCATTATGTGGTGGCCCCAGTGGGGAATCAAAGGGGTGATTCCATGCCAGGGCCAATCAGCCCCGTCAAGTCTGAAAATACCCATAGTCTGTTGTTAACAGACTGCTGTGAAAGAGGAACAGGGGATCAGGTAGGAATAGGATGGGGAGCTTCCCCGGTTAACTATAGTGCCTTCATTAGTGGGGAGGGTATCTATCTTAGGGTGGGAGGTACGGATTCCTCCAAGTGAAAGATCGGGGGGGGGATGAGTGGGGGAGATGGAATGGTTGTCTATGGGTGGGGTAGTGTTTTTAATTATGTATTCTAATTAATAATGTTATTTTTAATTATTACAGCCACCCTGATAACTTCTAGGATAGGGTCGGGTATAAATATAAAATACCATCAACAGTAGAGATTTTTGATGAGTCTGGTGAACTGCTTTGAAACCACAATTTCTGCCATATTCGCCAACAACAACCACATTAAGTAATGTTGAATGCTTGAGTAATGATCAGTGACTGTTCCTGTATTTATCAATGACATGACAGATGTTCACAATGCAGGCATCGGCCCACTCTGAAACCAGCTTGCTGTGATGGGAGTGAACACAGAGTCATTGGGTGTTTTTAAATGGACACACAGGCTTCTCTCCCCTAGAGCTGCTCGAGGGGGCACACCCACATCTGCGCATTTCCAGCCCCACCTGAGTCCACTTTAGATTAACCCAGTGGGTTCCCCAGCCTGTGATTGACCCACGTGGTGCTCCCCCCCGGTACCATAGAGTTGTGGGAGATTGCCCTATGCTCCAGGCTGGCACCTGCAACTCTATTGTGTTATCCGGGGCAACAGCCAGCCAGGAGTGGAGCTGCAGCATGGATCCACCCATCACATGGATAGCAGCTCCACCTTTGGCTGGTTTGGCCATTCCATTCCACTGGCAGCACTTTGGGATGTCCCAGAGCACCACCGGCGATCCTTCTCCACTTGCACATCTGACGGGCTGCTGACCCGGAAGCGAAGTGGGCTGGTGCGGGCAGAACCAGAGCTTACGTCCATCTAAAGGCACCCAAAAACATGCAACACATAAGAGAAAGGCCAAGTGCTTCTCTTCTCACCTAAGTACACAGTGTAGTACATTTATTTAAAAGCTCCAGAGGGAAACTGGCTGCGGGACACGTAACCTTACTGTTTCTTGAACCATGTGGGTGTTCCACAATTAAATAGATTACTCTATGGGTAAAAACAAATGAGACACTAATCTGCGTTGACCCACTGTGGCTCACTGTGGCCCAGGACTCACTTGCACGTGTGGTTCCATGCTGCCAGATGTGGGCCTGCTACTGCCCCAGGGTGGGTAGGCAGCTGTTGGCCAGGATGCTTCTTCAGGAAAATCCCCGAGGCACAGCCCAGACCAAGGGTTGCCCATGCAGATCAACATGGGCCAGCACCTTTGTTCAGCCCCGCTATCTGCGCTGAGGGGGTAAGGGCTGCCATGGCTCTTTGCCATGGCTGTGCATCATGATGGGGCACTGGGGGAGGATCCTAGGTTTTCAAATTCGCCTCTAATATGTACCCACCTAATTTCCATGCACATGTTCCTTCAATCATAAAATTCCCCTTGCTGTGTGTTTAAATTGTTATTTTGGACACAGAAGCACAAATGCCCATTTCCTTAAGTATAAAGTATATGTTTCTGTGTTGAAACATGGTAAACGAGGCACTGATGTACTGACAAATGTTGGTGGCATTATTCTGAAAGCTCATTGAATAGATGGGCCTTAGTACTATGTAGCATTCCTGCAATCAACCATTTCTGAAATTTCTGTCTGTGCTATGGTAGGAGATGAGGCTAAGACACTCATGTTTTAACAGAAGCCCCTAGGATCAATTCTGACTGAATCCCACGGAGTGCACATAGGGTTGCCAGATATGGAATTTTTTTTACTAGCTACTTATGAAAAATACATGTTGCAGGGCTGCCCTGTATATCTGCATATTCCATATCTGACAACACTGGGTGATTTCAGATGTTACGGGGCCCTTTGGCCCTGTACTGAAATCACCCTATTAATTCCCCGCCGGGGTCACCCCGTCACGCCACAACAGACGTGCCGGGGGGATCCCGGTGGGGAATCTGGGAGGGGGCGGGGCCGCGCAGCACAACGTGTGGCCGCACGGCCCTGTCCCCTCCATGCTCCTGCGCCCACCCTCCGGGGAGACGGGCGGGCGGCGGGGCCAATGCGGCAGCCGCATCGGTCCGGATTCGCCACGGCCAGACGTTACTTTTGTTTGGTCCCCGCTGGGGATCTCTTTGACCATGCTTCCCGGGACATTCCCCCCACTAGCCCGGGAAGCGTGGTTCAAATTGACCCCATGTGGGTATTGACCGTGGCGAATATCTTGCGGCCGCCATACAGACGTTCGAGACACAATGACCACAGGTGCGTATTCACCGTGGTTCACTGTGATCTCGTAACGTCTGAAAATACCCACTATGTGCACAATAGTGCTGTGGCTTTGTCAGCCTTTGAAACGATGCAGTGCATACTTTCTACATAGTAGAATTATTGCGGATCACAGGGTAAACTCACAGCCCCATCCTTCAAGGGGGATAATGCTGAGATTAGCCTTCTGAAGAAAACCTTATCCACGCGTGCACCAGTAATGTGATTTTTGCCTACCACTTTCCCAAACAGGCAAGGAAAAGTGGAAGACTTCCTACCTCTGAGTACAGAATCAGCTACTATAAGACCTAACACATAAAGACTAACCGTTTTGTGTGTCTGTTTAAAGAAATTGAGTTTAAACATATTCAAGCAATTATGGAGGAATAATTAGACATCAAGCTGACATAAGACCTCAGCAGGAACACACAATCTGTTTATTGATCTGCCTTGGTACTGCACAGATGATGACAGATTTGGGCTTGAGAATCATTTTTCTAGCAAAACCAACCATTTTTGCACTGTCGCTGTCTTAACAATAAAGTGAGCATGGTTCCTAACTATGCTACGTCAAGTAGTTCCCTTACTTAATGGGTCCCCTGGAATGGCATTGCAAAGCAAAACATTATGGATGCCTATCACATACTGTAGGTCTGTAGCCATTCGTGTTGCAAGATGTATAAACATTCAAGGAACAGCTGACTGTTTTGACAAGTCAATCTCAGGCCTTAAGCAAGGAAAGAAACTTTACATACAGAATATGTACAGCACTTTAAATCATGTATTTATGTTGGGTCTTTAGAACAGAGAGAGTGGAAAAGCCACAAATAAGATTCCAGCTTATATTGGAAATTCCACTACTTTTTAGGTTCACAAAACCCCAAACATAAAAGAGACGTTGACAGCCAACTTATTAACAACAAATAAATAATTTTGTCAGCTCTCCGCATTAGTATAAACAAGAGGGGCTCAGATACTACAGAAAAGGGGGCCATATAAGGACTTAGGTAAAGTATCCACCAATATTGCAAATAGTAGGCAATTGAACTACGAAAGTTAAATACCCAAAAGAGCTGTGATTTGGGGACATTGCAACCCAGGGAAAGTTAGCTGAGAGTTTTGGTTTTTTTTTAATATACACAATGAATATATTATACACAAAATAAATTAAACAGTATAATGCTTAAATGCTCACAGCCCCAAACAAGGTTTGCAGTAAGACCAACCAATTTTATTTGTTTAAAGTAGGTTGCCAGCGTGGAGATGCCATTAAGAAAAGGAATCCGGGGTATTAAAAATCTTTGGTTTCCATTTTTATTAAGCAAAGTTAAAAGCAACTAATTGTAAATTGCCTTTTTTTTCTCTCTAATTCATGTTCAGTTACCCATAATAAATTAAGAGTGAGCTTATTGCAAAGCTAAGTTGCTCTTTACTGTACCACTTCCTAATTTTGATGCTGATTCTCCTATCCCAGACTGGCCTTTTCCCATCCGGACTCCAGTTTCTAAATAGGTTTAAAAATAAATAGCAACAGTTTGGTGGTTTGGCAGGGAAATGAGATTGGGTTCAAATTCAGTCCCCAGGCCAGCAGTAGCGCACTCAACTCCATTTTTAGAGAATTTATTTTACTCTAGAGCAGTGGTGGGCAACTCTGTTCGGAAGTTTGGAGTTCAGACCGAACTTGAATAGTTTGGTCGACCGAACCGAACTTCCGAACCGAACTCGATTTTCTAACCGAACCGAATCGAATTTCTGAACTCGGTTCTGTTCGCCCATCCCTAGTTAACCATTCCACCAATTTACCACTTTACCACATAATACTGCCATGCACCACTTAAAGCAGTGTCATTTACCTTACTACTGTTTACCATTTGCCTGTAATGCCTTTCTTGCTTACTCCCTCCTCTGCCCCTGTGGACATGGTTTTGACTAGTAATGCTAACATTCCATTATGTAGTAATGTGGTGTGTTAACAGATGTCCCAGAGGGACATCTATCCCACACTGTGGAGGGGCAGACTTTCTCCGGCCAGGAACGCTCTAGCCATGGGAAAAAATGCCC
This sequence comes from Sphenodon punctatus, assembly GCA_003113815.1. Lineage (NCBI taxonomy): Eukaryota > Metazoa > Chordata > Lepidosauria > Sphenodontia > Sphenodontidae > Sphenodon > Sphenodon punctatus. The sequence goes on along the minus strand of QEPC01015431.1, from coordinate 261,044 downwards.
CTGCTGCCTCCCCCAGCTAGGGAGGGAGGGCAGGGGGCAGGGAGCAACGTGTGGCTGCTCAGCCACGTTCTTGACATCACCCCACCCCAGGATGGATAGTCATGGCTGCCTATTACAGTCGGGCTTATACCAGTTCCAAATTTCCCACTCGGCTCCTGCCCAGCCGGGGTAGGAACCAGGCCCACATCTGGTGGGCCGCAAACAGATGGCCCATCATTAAACTACCCCAGCTGGGCCAAACTGGGCCTAACTGGGCCAGCATCACATATGTTTTTGCCTGTGGTAACATGGCAAATACAATGGTAATATGGTAAACTGATTAACTGTTATGGTATTATCCAGGTATTGGGGTTTTTGGTTAGCATTGAGGTAATCTGTTTATGGTCAAATAACTACCAAACTCTCCAGAATGAAGGATATTTATTAACCATGGATAATTTACTATTTGGTTCCGCTCTATTGGTGACCCGGGCTGCTTTTATACTCACTCTGTTGTGATTCAGGTTTGGAATGCTGCAATCTGCTGTTGCATTTGCTTCCCAACCATACATTCTTGATGACAGATGCCTCTCTGAAGCTTAGTTTCTCCTTTTAAAAAAAAAACAAAAAAAACCCCTGTTATTTTTGGTAAGAAAAGTTATCGCACCAGGTGGATTTTTCTATGCTGTTAAAAATTCATTGGTCAGCTGTCATCTTTAAACTTCTCTCATTTCATGAAGCAATGTTCATCCCTATTTCAATCCAGAGTTTTCACCCATACTATCAGGTAATCTATGCTCTCTGTGTCAAGAGAATTGAGGCTGAAAGCTTTTAGTTGGCTCAAGGAATAGAAAAATATAACAGCTATGAATCAGATGAACTGTAAATCCCCACATTTTAACATCTGCTGATGTGACAATCAATTCACGTTTACAAAACAAGAGTTTATCATATTTCAAAAACCCAACAATTATCCAGCTAAAGCAAATAACAAATTTAGTGCAAATGTGACAAATTCCCCTTTATTTAGTGTAGAGCACCAAAGAACCTCAGCACTTCTCTTGAGAAAGAGACAGTAATGTGGTTTTTGATAGTCATTAAAATTCAGTATAGATTAAATGAGGAAAGACTCTGTGGTTATTAGGCTGCTAATCCAGCACACACAAGAGCTGTGTTCAGTTTCTATCATTACAGAGTTCCTGGTGGCCTTCAAACAACCCCCAATCTCTCATGATCATAAAAATTAGGGTCCACAAAGACCAGGACACGAGGGTACACCAACCCAAGGAAGAACAAAACCCTGTTGGACCAGCAAATGTTAAATCTCCAGGGACATTTCAACTGTTGTGAAATCAAGACTGCTCACATACACAAACAGTTCAGAATAGGGTGAACCCACAGCCTACTGAATAAGGTGAACCCACAGCATACAGCATAGGGATGGGCGAACGCGGTTCGGTAGTTCGGTGTTCGGCCCGAACTCGGCCTGTTCGGACAACCGAACACGAACACGAACACGAACGCACCGAACGGACCGAACACCGAACACCGAACACCGAAATGGCGAACACACCGAACCGAACCGAACACCGAACTACGAAATGGCCGAACACACCGAACGGAACCGAACACCGAACTACGAAATGGCCGAACAGTTCGTTCAATTCGAATCGCGTTCGGTTGTGTTCGGGTGGCTAAAACATGGTCTTCTGTCAGGTCACTGGAAGGCCAAATGTAGCAGGGAGGGGGAAGTCATTTGACTCAGCTAGGAGCAGACTTCCAGGCACCAGGGGTGGAGGGTGGAGAGTGGCTTGGAGTAGCAGCCAGCCTGATGAATCACCATCTCTTTTCGCCTCAGACCACTGGCTTGGCAGTCTATGATTGGCCACGGGCTAGGCTGCACGGAGCCAATGGGGCTGATTTGAGGCGGGCGCAGCAAGAAACAAAACTGTCTGCCTCCCCCCTTCCCAATACCTTCTGAGCTAGTCACTGTTCCTGAGCAGCAGGCGTTTCAGAAGGCTCCCTCACCCAGCATTTTCCAGCTCCCCAATCCATTGCCATCCTCCTCCTATTTCACCCATCCAACCCATCTACCCCCATATTCTCATTTATTTACATTAGCTTTGATAGATTTAGTTGTTATTTTTTGTTTTTATCCCTCCCTGTGTTCAATCTTCAATCTTCCTCCTTCCCTCCCCCCTCCATTGAATATTCCCTCCCCATTCCCTTCCCCTGTTTTTTTGATTCATTAGAGTAGTAGTATATATTATTAATTTATAGATTGATTTAGGTTTCATTTCAGTTTTGTACCCCTCCTTGTCTTGTTTGTGATTGCCCCCCTAACCCCCATCCCATATATTCAATTCATAGGTAGATAGATGGATTAGGTCGATACATTTTTGTTTGAGTAGTTTAGTTTAAGGTTTACTGATGTGAGTTTACTGTTTTTTCTGTGATTCAGCTTTAGGGTTTGCTTTGTTGGAGTTATTCATAGCATTTAGAATACATTTATTAGTTAGGTAGTTAGTTAGTTATTAGTGTAGAGATATAAATATTTGATAAAAAAATTCAATAAAAAATTTTTAAAAAATTATATATTAAAAAACATTGGTTTTTTCGGGCCGAACAGCCGAACGCGAACGCGCGAACCACCCGAACACCGAACGACCGAACACGAACGCACAACCCGATGGCGAACGAACCGAACGGCCGAACACGAACGTACGACCTGCCCGAACAACCGAACACGAACGGCCGACACACGAACGGCCGAACCGAACGGGCGAACACGAACGCGAGGTACGACCGAACGACCGAACACGAACACACGAACCGAACGCGGCCGAACCGAACGGCCGAACGCGAACGCACGAACCGATCGCGGCCGAACCGAACGGCCGAACACGAACCGCGATCTGTTCGCCCATGCCTAATACAGCATACTGTAAACCTGTGGCGCTGGTTTAAAATAATTACTTGTTCACCTTCAAGATACCCCAAGTTGTGTTTATTAGAGGATATAGTAACTATGGCCACTCCCAATACTCACCTTGGTGGAGGTTCATTTGTAATTCTCTTAGAAGAACTGCTCTTGAATATTAGATTAGCAGTGATAGTATTTTTTTTGCCCCAGAGGAGATGACTTTGGTTTTCCAGAAGTTATAGGATATCTCTCAGCAGGAGGATTTTGCAGCTTCCCAGCTGAGGAGTATTGCCCACCTACTGTATATGGAAGACAGATACAGGATTTAAAAATATTTAACCATGGAACTGAGCAGTAAGATAACGATGGCTCTTTGTAGACTCTGCCGTGAGCAGATGTCATCAGCTTTATTGGAAGGCTGGAGAAATCATTTCCCTTGAGAACTGAGGGTCTATGCATGTGGGGTTGCGGTTGTAGAGGATATTATTCACTATGTTTTCCATTGTCCTCATTTTAATGAAATTAGAAATCTTTACTTGTCTCCACACATAACAAGATTTGGCTTTCTAACTTTGCTGTGAATGACTGATATGGCTGTTTCAGCAGACGGATTGTAAGATCTTAGTGGATTTTGCTACTTTTGCTTACAAGGCAGAGGCAATTAGATGACAAATAATGAAAGACCTTTCCATTTAGCTCTGACTCCTTCTTATAATTGGGTTAGTTTCTTCCTCCTCAAATTTAGTTTACCTGGGTATGCTCCGTTTGTAGTGTTGTATATAAAATTTTAAATTTGTATTCATTTATTTAAATTTGACCTTTTTCATTCTGTATAATATCTTGATCATTTGACTGGATGTTCCTTTTGGGCCATGGTGGAAGCTAGTGCCATGAAACTAATAAATGAAATGAAAATGAACCTGTGGTGCGGGATGCAAACCCCACACTGCTGAAGAAGAGATTAAGGGAGAATACCAGTTCCACACCAGTACAGAAGTGGTTAAGAAGCTGTTCTAGAGCCATCTTGGCTAGCCCTGCCCCACCACCCTCGTAAGGCTTTTATAGGGTGGAGTCCTTTCAATGGAGATAACTCTAGTCAGTCTCCCCAAACTCTGGGAGGAGACCTGACCTCTAGACTATTGGGAATGACCTTTGCAACTCTCAGTATTCATTAATCTATTCAAAGGAAGAATACCTTACCTGGGCACCAGAAGATAGTGGCTTCAGAAGACCTACAGACTGGTAAGTGGAAAGTATGCCTTTTCTGGAGTAAGAGAGGTCCACCTTCCTTCCTGGGAACACCAGCTGGGAGACTTATCTCTTTATTTTGGTTTATGCTTTGTATGCTTTGCTTTTCTACTTTGGAGTCAAAATATCCTGTCTTCTTGGATTAGTGACAATTAAAATTCCTTAGGCCATTTGGCACAATAGGAGTTGGTACCACCAACTTCTATTCCTGACCCTACTTTGCCAGCTCTTGCTTAGGGCCAGATTAAGCCTGATATATGCCAAGGAGGAGTGAAACGAGAAGCTAAATTGCTGCTTGTGAGAAATTTCACCATCTTGGGAACCAGGATCTATTTCATCACCATTTCCTGATGCTAATGTGATTTCTCAGTTCTCTCAATAATGCAAGATACAGTCCCAGTTTACCGACTTTCTGCTTACCATTTACTACCTACTGTTCATTTACCATTTACTGCATTGCTGATGGTACCGTTTTACTCCCGGGTTCATTCTTTCCACATTTCTGAGCCAATCACCATGAGAACAGCCCACCCCTTAATCTCCCCCCAGTGACTTTTAACCTCCATTTCAGTGTCTTCAGTCAGAATTAATGTTCTATGTTGCTCCTTTTGCTCTGCATTGCAGATTAGTATAGGAATCTGCATACCAGCCAATGAGTGATAAGGAAGTACAAGCAGAAATGGAGTGCAATAAATGCAGTATTGCGTCAGTATTACCTCTCAAGATTTGAAATGAAAAGCAAAGCAGTAAATGGTGAAGCACTAAACAGGATCTCAATATGCAAATTATCAGTAAATTGGGAAACAAAATGTCAATTGAGACAGTCCTGAGTACCAAAAGGTTCTCGATTCTACCAACACGGTATCAGGAACTGGGATTCTGAGTTGATCCCATTTTGGCAACATTTCATTTCAGCCCTACTCAGGGTTTTAGCTTTGTGCTGCCATCACCAATCAGCTGTTTGTCCCAACCCTGTCAAGTTAAAGACTTGGAACGAGGCTCTTCCTTCTGCATGGATGGCGTATTGCCAAGTAGTCTCAAAAAAGTGCCCGACTTGGCAAGCTGTGGCACAAACTGCCTGCTTCTTGCCTTGGTAAAATCTCCTTGATTGTGTAGAAGTGAGGCTCTAAATCAGCAAAGTATTAACGTACATTCCTAACTTTAAGTATGTGAATAGTCCCACTGGATCACTGTAACTATTCTCATGCTTAAAGGTAGGAATGTGTGACGGTACTTCACTGAAGTGGTGTGTACTGTGGGCATATTTACACACACTTTTTTCACCCAGACTTAAGACTCTGGGTTCTGCAAACTCCTGCATGGGAAGTTTAGATGTGCCTGCCCCCCTTGACCAGAAGATGCCTGAGTGCCATTGCAAACAGTGACACTAGCTATTCTCGCATGTTTTGAGAAGCAGACTTGGTAAGTCCTTGGCAAAATCAGGAACTTACCAAGTCCACTTCTCAAAACACGCGGAAGACGCCAGTGCAGCTGTTTGCAATGGTATCCAGGCGATTTCCAGTTGGGGAGGGGGAACATCTAAACTCCCCATGAGGGAGTTTGCAGAACCCAAACTCTTAAGTCCAGTGAAAAAAAGTGTGTGTGCAAAAACGCCCATAGTGTAGAAGGTGACTATTCTTGTCATTGTCCTATTTTAACATAAGTTTCCCCCATCTGTACACATCCAGCTCTCTTCTCACCCATTAAGCAGTGAGGCTTGGAGAAGTGGGATCTGCTACAATTAATGTTAAAAAAAGATACTACAATCCCTTTCATAACTTGGAGTAATGATGTCACTTGAGTTTGCTGCTATTGTTTATAATTATCCATCTGTACCAAATGAAGTTATATGGAGGAATTTAATGTACCAGGAATCTGAAATACCAAGTTCACATTTATGTCTGTTTTTACAGTCAAATTCAAAGGGTATTTTGAGATAACATGGTTTCAAGTGGTCAAATACTCCAGAAAGCTGCAGAAGATCTGTGGTGATTTACACAGATTTGCTTGGGCTTTTTTTGTTGTTGTGTGAATACTTCTAAATTCATGACAATCCACAGAAAAGGGTCCCATATTACTCAAAATTCCAATCTTTAGAAAGAGCATGACTCAAATTCCCATAGCTGTCCAGTTTAAGATTAACTAATCCTACAGCTTTTTCTGTATTGAAGAAAGTAATTTTTTTTCACCTTTTTCTTCAAATTAATTAATTAATTAATTAATTAATATATTTATTTTATTCCATTTATATGCCGCCCCCTGTGCCTATGGCATCTTCAGGCAGCTTCCAACATAAAATAAACAATTTATCACAATATACAAAATATAAAAATCTATACAGACATTTAAAACAATTTTAAAATACCCCCATACAAAAATTTAACCCACCCTCCCCTCCCCGCCTCCTAAAGCCTGGGAGAACAGCCATGTCTTCCAGGCCCGATGGTAGGCCAGCAGACTCAGGGCCAGTCGTACTTCCTATGGGAGGGAGTTCCACAGCCGGGGCCCAGCCACCGAGAATGCCCTTTCCATTGTAGCCCCCCGCTTTACGCAGGGGACCTCCAAGAAGGTGCATCCAGTGGACCGGAGAGCCCATCCTGAGTCACGGAGGGTGAGGCGGTCCCTGAGGTATCCAGGTCCAAGACCATACAGGGCCTTATAGATCAATATCAACACCTTGAACCTGGCTTGGCACATTACAGGCAGCCATTACAGCGCACGGAGCACCGGTGTTATCTGCTCTCGTCGTCCCGTCCCTGTTAGGAGGTGGGCCTAACAGCAGCAGCAGCTCCTCCAGGCCGTCAGGCAGACCCGGGAACACCGCATTCTGCACTAGCTGCAATCTCCGGAACAACGTCAAGGGAAGCCCCACATAGAGTGTGTTACAGTAGACCAGTCTCGAGGTGATGAAGGCATGGATCAAAGTGGCCAGGTCGGGTCTGGAGATATACAGGTGCAGCCTCGGCACCAGATACAGCTGGCGGAAAGCCCGTGTTCGCCACCATATCCACCTGCTGATCTAGGTGGAGACCCGCATCCAATAATACCCCCAGGTTCCAAACCTGCTGAGCCACTGAGGGCCCCCCCCACACACACACACAAGAGGGGGCACCACCTCCCCCACCCAGTTCACCACCATCACCTCCGTCTTATCGGGATTGAGCCTCAGTCAGCTCTGCCTTAGCCAACTCACCACGGCCACCAAACACTGAGATAGCATGGAGACAGCAGGGCCTGGGTCGGCTGAAAAAGAGAGGTAAAGCTAGGTATCATCAGCGTATTGGTGGCAACACACACCAAACCCTCTCACAATCTCCCCCAAGGGCGGCATATATACATTAAATAATAAAGGAGACAAGATTGAACTTTGTGGAACGCCACAGTCCAGGGCCCTGGGGCTAGATGTTTCTGCTCCCAAGACAACCCGCTGGGTCCTCCCAGAGAGGAATGACTGGAACCAACCAAGGATGGTCCCATCCAGATGCCCCAGGTCATGCAACCATCTCAAAAGCAGCCCATGGTCCACTGTATCAAACCCAGCCAAGAGATCAAGCAGGACCAGTAATGTTGAATGTCCTGCATCCATCTCCTGCATCATCTACCAAGGCCACCAACGCCGTCTCAGTACCATGGCCGGGCCAAAACCCTGATTGAAAGGGGTCGAGAAAACCAATGCTGTCCAGGTGAGCCTGGAGCTGCAGGGCCACTGCCCATTCAATAAACTTCCCTAAAAAGGGAAGGTTAGAGATGGTTCGGTAACTGGTGAGTGCATCCACATCCAAAGATGGCTTCTTCAACAGGGGGCACACCACTGCCTCCTTGAGACCTGGGGGCAAACTCCTCAGCCAATAATCTGCGTCAGCACCGACCCCAGTGTCTCCCTGGAGGCTTTCACCAACCAGGACGGGCAAGGATCTAATTCACAACTAGTGGCCCTCACTGACCCCAGGATCTCCACGGAATCAGCTGGCGTCACTTTCTGAAACTCATCCCAGAAAGATGGACCAGACGACGTCTCCATCACCTCACGCTCTATTTCTACTGCCTCTAATCTAGTGTTGAAGTTGCTCTGGATCCGAGCAATCTTGTCTGCAAAGCAGATGGCAAACTCCTCACAGCGGGCCTGGGACAAGTCCCCTTGTAGGCGGAGGGAGGTCAGACTGACCAGCCCCCGCACCACCCAGAACAGCTCCGCTGGGCGCGACTTTGCAGATGCTATAAGGGTGGCAAAGAATTCTTTATTTGCCACCCTCACAGCCTCAATGTAGGACCGCAAATGGGCCCTGCAGATAAATCGGTCGGATTCATAGGGAGTCCGACGCCAGCATCTCTCTAGTCGCCTGCCTTCCTGCTTCATACCTCACAGCCCCTCAGTAAACCAAGGCGCCCTGCGATGTCGAGACAGGGGCAGGGGACATCTCAGAGTCACCCTGTCAATGGCCTCCCCAAGCAAGATGTTCCAAGCCTGGACGAGTTCATCCACATAGCGACTGGCAGAGTCCAGGGTTAACTCCCCCAGGGCCTCCTGGAACCATTGAGGTTCCATCAGCCTCCGAGGGTGGACCATCCTAACTAGTACCTTCCCCTTCTGGGGGTGACGTACTAAGAGACTGGTCATGAGGAGGTAATGATCCGTCCACGACAAGGGCATAGTTGTTATATCCCCCACTACCGGATCTCCCACCACAAGGCCAGAACAGAACACCAGGTCGAGGGTATGCCCCCCCACATGGGTCAGGCAACTGACAATCTGGGACAAATCCATGGTTGCCATGGCAGCCATGAATTCTCGATCCACCCCCACAAGGCCGGTGTTGGTATGGGCACTGAAGTCCCCCAGGACCAAAGTCCTAGAGGAGCCCAAAGCCACCACCGATACCAGCTCCACTAGAGCATAGAGGGATGCTGCTGGTCAGGAAGGGGCCCAGTACACCAGCAGCACCCCCAAATTTCCCCCCACCAAATCAAACACCATGTGAAGGGCCTCGATCCCAGGAATATCTAGAACTGGATACCTCATGGCTGACCAAGTCTCTTTAAAAATCATAGCTACGCCACCTCCCCGGCCCCTGGCGCGAGGCTGATGCTGTATGGCATACCCAATTGGAACAAGATCAGCCAAAATTGGCCCCGCCGCCTCATCCAGCCAGGTCTCCATTATGCATGCAAGGTCCACTGCCCCATCCAGAATCAAATCCCAGATTACTGGGGCCTTATTTACTATGGACCTCACATCCAACAGCATCAGTTCCCCTCCACAGAACCCTGGACCCCACTCCCATGGACCCTCTGTTGATGGGCAGGCTCTCCTCAGCTCCACAAGGACCCTAGAGCCCCATGGCACCCGAGTCCTCTGCCCCCATCGAACATACCATCCATGACCCATGACAACTCCAATGGCCCCTCCCTCCCCCCATCCACTCCGTCCTGACCCCCTCCCGTCAGCTCCTCCCCCAGAGCCCCCAGGGGCACCCTTACCCCTCTCTTCCACCCCTCCCCCTCCCCACACCTGAGCCTCCAACTCTCACTGGGATGCTCTCCCCTCCCCCCAAGGCAACCCCCATTGTCTCACCATGGGGGAAAGCCTCCACCCTCTCCCACCATCAGTTCCCCATCAACCTGAACACCACACTGCCACCAAGGGCTGGCATAAGACACCTGTCCTCCTGACAACCATTTACCACAACCCATAGAAAATCTCAATCCTCCCCAACACCCCTCCCTCCCCCTTCCTCCCCATACTCAAGCCCCCCCTCACGAGGAAGCTCATCTCCCTCCCAGCATGTTCCACTGCTGCCATCAGTGGTTGGTTCTGGGAACCTCACCCCCCTATCCCTTTCCTCTCCCTGCCGCTCTCCTCCCCTGGGACTCCCCCCTCACAGGGAGACCCCCCAACCCTCCCCAAGGGCCACATCCCTTCCTCTCACCAGGCGGGTTGGCCCTATCCACCCTAAACCACTCCCCATGACCCCCACCCCGAAGCCACACCCACCTCACCCCCCCCAGAACCCCTTAAAACCACAAGTTAAAAATAAGATGAAAGCTGCCCACCCCTGATCCCTCCAGTCCCGCTAAGAGCCAGTGGGTCTAGCAGCAACAGCGGCAGCAGCGGTATCAGCAGGGCAGCAGCAGCAGCAGAAAGATGGTGTCTGTCGACCAAAGGGGCCCGCGGGCGCCCCACCCAACGGCCCCAGCCAATGGCCGACACCCTTTGGGTGTCACCCTTTGGGCTGGTGCCCACAGGGTCCCACCCTGAGTGTTATTACCTGGGGGAAGGGGAGGGGAGAACAGAGTGGCAGTAAGCTCCTCCAGTCAATACAGCCCCAATCCCCACAGCACCAGACACAGCTTGCAGTGTGCTGTGGGGATTGGAGGCAGGTGCTCCAATTATGTGTAGTACTGAAAATGTTCAGGCTAGACAGGCAGCTTACCATTGTTAAAACCTATTTTCCCTTCCTATAAAAAATGTATAGCTTAAACATCAGCTTTGGTTTTGACTTATTTTTCATTGTAGCTGTGCATCTTGGGCCATTAGCAAGTCCTCAGTCCAGCAAAGAATAACACTTGTAATTTTCTTTACACACTGACAAAAAATTTCAAAAGCACCTAAATTACTTAGGAGCCTAAGGCTACCATTCCCAAACTACTTACTCCGAGTAGTCTCATTGGGTGTTTTCAGTCATCCAGCAGCTCTGCTTCTGCTATTCTTCACCCTCAAATGACCCATCCATCTAAAGCTGACCCACCAGATGCTGAAGCAGTGCAGACTGTGCCTGTTCCAGGGCAGTGTTCTGAAACATCCCAGAGCACTGCCAGCAGAGTGGCCTGGCCAAACCCAGATCACCAGCCCAGAGAAGAGCAGTAGTCCATCTAATGTATGGAGCCATGCTCCTGTTCCGCTTTGACCGACCGTTGTCCCGGGCAGCACCATAGCATTGTGGTCACTCTAGTACACAACTCTATGGTAGGGGGGAGGAAACGCCCGGGTGGAATGTGGTCTGGGGAACCCGCAGGGTCCACAATTCAGGTGGGGCCGGCTGCAGGCAGACACAGGGCGGCACCTCCAGAAGATCTCCGGGGGTGGTCAGCCATGCGTCCATCTGAAAACGCCCATTTTCTCTGCAGTAAGCAGTTGGAGTAAGTATTTCAAGGACTGCAGACTAAGTCTAATTTTAAAAGTGATTTAGGTATGTTGGACCCCAAGCCTAACTGACCAACACTATCAAATATAAAGATGTATATCACCAACTGTCTCAGCCAGAATTACAGGCACTTCATTTTGAACCTGATTTTATTTATCCAGAGCTCCTGAACTTTACAACATGCTTTTGATTATATTAATGTTATGCCTTATTTTTTTATGTCTACCTTACTAGGTGGAAGGGAAAGGTGGGAGGGCCAGTGTGTGAAAAGGCAGACCTAATTAAACTGCTCAAATATGAGTCAGTCTGACACTCCAGCAAAATCCGTTAATGATACTGTTGAATTCTCTTTTCTTTTGTGTACAGTAACTTGGGTGATCAGATATTTATAATAAAGTCTGAATGTAATTAGAATTTCATATGTGCACTTTCCAGACGCTACATGCTGTTGCTAATTTTATCTAGGATATTAGTTTGAAACCTGCCTCTGCAGGTTAAAGTGAGTGGGAATTTGTGTAAGTACTTCAAAATTGGAGCAAATCTGCAGATCTTTGTTAGACAAAGGGTAAAAGTTTAAAGCACCCAAGTAACATTGTAACATCGGTCCCATTTTCCAAAAATGACTTAAGCACTTAGTGTAAGGTTCATTTAAAATCTATGGGACTGAAGTACCTAAATATCTTATGCTACTCTTGAAAATGTTACTTGAGCTTTGAAAATTTTACCCTAATGTCCTATTAGCTTTTACTGGGACTCCATATGGTACACTACTCTTGTTGATGTGTGCAAGACTATCCCATTAGGTCTCTACATTAGGTGAAGAACCTCGGGCCTGTGCAGCCCACAGCTAGATTTTATGTGTCCCCTTTTCAGTTCCTGGATCCAGTTTTAGTTCCCAAGTACTGAAAAACTGACTTCAGGGTAAGGGAGAAGAGATGAGAGCATTCACAAAAGGACGGGGGACAGATCCATGGCATAGATCGATGGATCTGCACCTTCCTCTTCCTGTGTGCACCCCAAAAGCACTCCCCACTTCCAACTTCTGTGAAGCCCTTGGAGCTTGTACTAATTTCCAAGTGATTCCTGTGAGGTAAAAGGTCCCCACTTCTACATTAGGTGTTTATCTGGATATGGCCTCTACATTGATAGACAAGTAACCTGCTGAAGACAATGGTTGCAAATTTGAACCCATTGAAATCACTGACAGATCTCCTGCTGATTGCCGGCTATGAAGATATTATATGTAACGTGTTGTGTGACTTGGTAGCTATTTGCTTAGACAATTTTCTGACCTTATTTGGTTCCTATTCTAGTCTTTTATTCCCTTGGGAGAACTCAGAAAGACAAGCCTAGTTTAAGGCAAACCAGAGATTCTAAGTGCACTTCCTTGATGATGTTAGCTTTGTGTGTGTACTATTGCATGGGCAACTTAGATCACCCACCCAGCACAGTTCATAGCTTTGTAGTATGTTTCTCCCCTTTGCCTTAGAAAGCAAATTCACTGTACATCAGAAGCCTCCTTACTGCATAAATACCACGTCAGTACTTTGCAGTTGTGTTATGTGTGCTTTTTTAAAAAATATGGAAAACAAAAAAAGGTATTAAATTAAATCAACTGAGTGCAATCACTATGGCTGAAAAGCTAGGAGAAAATATTTAATATATACTGTGCCTAGGGCAGCAGATTTTTTTGGGGGGGAGGTGCTTCTGTTCTCAGGCCCATACCCATCCAGACATGGCGCCCCCTCCCTCTGGCACCACCGCAACTGCACTGCCTCACTGTGCTGCCCGCAGCCTAGAGGGCTACATCTCCAACTGGAGAAGCCCCATTCTGCCCCAAATCCCCTGTAAATGTGCTCTGTGGTGGTGCCAAGCATGGAGGAAGAGATTCTGTTTCTATGCTAGGTGCTGCCATTGTCTTCTTCCCTGCCTTGAACGGCAGCCTGTGTACACACACCACAGCTCCCAGGAAGGGAGTGGGGGGGAGGGACAGCCTGAATTGCCATGGGGTGTTAAAATCCTACATCTGGTCCTGGTCACCATACTTCCCAAAGTAGCAGCTATACATTTTTGACCTGTCGTTCACCCATTACATTTTTTTCCTGTTAATGAGACAGTGGTTCTATGTCAAACAGCACAGACAAAACTAGTGCCAAGATTAGTGTCCTAAAATATATATCTTTGCAGCGTAAGAAGAATAGTGGGCCTCATTCATTTCTTTGTCTCTCCTATATGGCATTCAAGTAATTCCATTCAAATCAAATGGAATTACACTGCTTAAAGCATTTTGGCCTCTGTTTTAACCAACATAAAGGTCTCCACTCGCTCCAGTCCCACAATGCACTTGATTATTATTATTTATTATTAGCAAGCATTTATATAGTGTCAGCAATATACGTAATAGACACAGTCCCTGCCCTAGGGCTTACAATCAGAGAGACCGGGGGAGGCGGGGAGAGACGAAGGAAGTAGAACAGAGGGAGAGACAAGGAGTGTAACATTCATGAAGATGCAAGGTCCCAGGAACACGGGCTTGGCTTGGCTACATCGAGAATGATAGCTGGCTGGTCCATGTGGTGAGGATATGAGTACAAAGTCCTCAGGTAACAGATTGTACTGAATGGAGGGTATCAGCAGGAGTTAGGTGAGGGGAGTGAGGAGTTGGGGAGGGCAGAGCAGAAGAGGTGGGTCTCGAGGAGGCATTTGAAGGGAGTTCCAGGCGTGGGGGGCAGCTAGGGAGAAGAACCTTATCTTCTCATCTTGATAGAACTGTATCTGTCCAGCAGCCTCCCCACCATGCTATCCAGTCATCTACTTCCAGCCCACACATAGGATCCGGGAGACAGCACTGATCTTAGAATTCGCTGGGCTCAGGGTAAATATAAAATGGGGGAGGGGGCAATCCTGCCCATGGGAGGGAGAGCAGTGCCCCACCCCCAAAGCATCTTGCCGTGCCATTGTTTCCCAGGGAGCCTCTTAGCTCTAGTACCAGGGTCTCCTGGAGGCAGTGTGTAGCAGGATTCTGGGAGGAGAAGTGGCGGGGCTGTTGCTCTGTAAAGCTTCCAACAGGATCCTAGGGCCCTGCAAGAAGCAGTCACCCCGGGCTTGCAGGTTGTGAGAGGGGAAGAGGAATAACCCATCTGGGGACCTCAGGAGTGCTACCAGGACTGTACTCCCTGCAGGACCCCCTCAAATTGTGGGGTCTGGGCCATGGTCCTTCGCCCTTTTCTCTCTGTCTCGTCTGCCAAAACTCTTGTTCATGCTCTGGTCATCTCTCGCCTCGATTACTGTAACCTCCTTCTCACTGGCCTTCCCCGGTCTCACCTTTCTCCCCTCATCTCTGTCCAAAACTCTGCTGCCAGGGTCATCTACCTCGCCAGTCGCTTCGACCATGTGCAGCCCCTCCTCTCTTCGCTTCACTGGCTTCCCCTTCCTGAACGAATCCTGCACAAGCTCCTAGTCTTCACCTATAAAGCTCTTCACAACCTTGCTCCCCCCTACCTCTCTGCACTTATCGCCCTCCATACTCCAGCCCGTGCACTTCGCTCCTCCTCTGTCCCTTCTCTCACCCTTCCACGCCTTCCCTGCTCCCCTAAGCGCCTTCGTCCCTTCTCACTTGCTGCCCCCCATGCCTGGAACTCCCTCCCTGTCCACATCCGCCTTGCCCCCTCCCTTCATACCTTCAAATCTCTCCTTAAAACTCACCTCTTTCGCTCTGCTCTGTCTGACTCTTTATCCTGCTGAGCCACTATTCCTATACCTACGATCGGTTTACCCTTATCCTTGCAACATGGACCTGCCTGCTGTCATTCTCATCGTAACCAAGCCAAGTACGTGCACTTGAGACCTCGCATCTTCATGAATGTTAGACCCCTTGTCTCTCCCTCTGTTCCCCTTCCTAAGTCTCTCCCCCAGCTCCTGTCTCTCAGATTGTAAGCCCTAGGGGCAGGGACCCTGTCTATTTTATTACTTTGTAAAGTGCCAGGTACACTGCTGGCGCTATATAAATGTTTGTTAATAATAATAATAATAATAATAATGGTCCCTACTGGCCTTGCTTAAATCCAGCCCTGCTGGGGGGTGAGAAGGAGATGTTCTTGAACCCTCCTGGTTTTCACTTTGGAGTTCTGTGATGCCATAATGCTTTGTAGGGGGTGAAGCCACATGAGAAAGGGGTGGGGCTGAGAGACACCCCACCTCTTTCTGATATGCACTCATCCCCAAACACCATCACTCCAAATTCTGCCAGCTCCCATGGACCTGACTTTGTTAAATTTGGAACTCCTAGCTGGTCTCTTTGGTTCCTCCATTTCTCCTTCTTTGGAGTCTGAAACCCTCCTTCAGAATGATGACTCTCTCTTTATTGGGCTTTTTGTTTTTTTGTTTTTTGTTTTAAAAAAAAGGTCACTCTGAGGGCTGGATCTGTTTGTCAAGCGGTTAGATAAAGCAGGCCTTATAAAGTGGCCAAGAAATCTACGCCAGTAGGATTCCAGTATGAGAATTCTATCTTCACCTACCCATTTTTCAGATGTTACCATCTGCTGTATGTATCGAGAGCACAGTGCAAAGCAATGATTGAAAGCACATACCATACTTTGGACAGTACTTAGTGTTGTATCACATATCTTCTCATGGTAAAAAGAATGCTAAAAATATGTTCTGGGTGGTACACTTCATCTGTGGCTTCTTTAAGCCAAGAGAATGAGCTCAAATGGTGCAATGACTAGCTAGAAGATTAGCAAGAGCAGACAGATGCAAGTTATTAAATGCTACTTGTCACCAGCTTGAACTCTGCACGTGTATGCAGTCAAGCACAGGAAAAGCCAAGAACATGGTGCATTGACTTGAGAATACTAAAATCTGATCACCAGCATGTTCTCCAGTTTCTAGCCAGCCAATATGTTGGAGTTTGTAAACAATTATCAATCACTGTGACCTAGAATGCGTAAGACCAGAGACTTTGGTTGAAACAGGCTATGGTATGGACATAAGAGAAAATTTGAGACAGCAGAGAAATTCTATAGAAAACGACTGATTGGGATGCCTTGGAAGATACAAAAATATCCTGAATGTTTAGGTATTACCAAAGTATAGAATTGGAAAGAATTATTCCCAAAGTTCTGCGTAGTGAAAGCAGCTGTCTCAGTCATCAGTGTCCAGATTAGGTGCAGTTGACTGTAATACATAGAAAGGCATTTCATTTACATTCTAGGTTTGTTTGTTGCCTAAATAGCTAGAAATCCTAACGTTAATATCTGCAATATTTGTCTATATTTAGTTACTGTAGGGAATACAGCACAAACTGCAGTAACAAATGAATTTAAAATATTTTTTAACGATTAAGTCTCATAAGAACATGAAAAGTGCTATACTGACTAATGGTCCATCTAACCCAGCATCCTGTCTCTGACAGTAGCCAAATTTAGTTGTTCCAGGGTAGAGTTGCATTGGGTAGAACTTTAGCTAGCTACGGGTAATACCTGCATTTTTGGGCACTCCCAGCAGGCACCTGATGGGGTACATGACCCTCCAGTGGTCAAAATGTGGCCATAGTGGAGTGATCCATTTCCTGATATTCACTTTCAGTCCCTGACAATCAGAGGTCTCCTCCCCTCACCAACCCCTTGCAAGGAGCAACTTAATGGATTCTATTTATTTGTACAATTTGTACAATTTTTACCTCACCCCTCTCGCTACAAGTGACTTAGAGCGGCTCACAAAATTCATAATAAAAACAGTGTAAATATAAAACAAGAAAAACATATAAAAATCTGTTAAAACTCGAATCATGTGCAAAATAAAACCCAGAGTGCAAAACCCCCAAATTTACCCCGACATACACATCCCACTCTCCCTCACCAAATGCCTGGTGGAAAAGCCAGGTCTTACAATTTCATCGGAAGGGGAGAAGATTCAGGCTGAGGCAAACCTCCACCAGGAAGGATTTCCAAAGTAATGATGCAGCTGCCGAGAATGACTTCCTGTCCATCCAAACCCATCAGTAACCCGGAACTTCCAGGAGGGCACCCCCAGATGACCGCAGGGGCTGACCAGGGGCCGAGGGGCTGAGGCGATCACTCAGATAGTGGGGCCTAGACCATGAAGGGCTTTAAAGGTCAATACCAGCACCTTGAATTGGGCTGGGAAGACAATAGGCAGCCAGTGCAGTGCTCGGAGCATAAGTGTTATGTGCTCCCTGCAGCCCGTCCCAGTAAAGAGACATGCCACCGCATTCTGCACTAGCTGCAGCTTCTGAACCATCACCATGGGCAGCCCCATGTAGAATGCATTGCAATAGTCTAGCCTCGAGGCGACGAACGCATGAATGATAGTAGTGAGATCAGAGTCTGAGAGGTATGCATGGAGCCTTTTCACCAGATGTAATTGGTGAAAGTCGTCCCTGGCCACAGCCAACACCTGAGAATCCAGGCATAGCTGAGAGTACAGGAGCAGCCCTAGGCTCCGCACAGATGGAACCAAAGGAGGATGGACATCCCCAATGATTGGGGAGACCTCATCACCCAGATCACCCGTCCCGCCAACTAGCATCACCGCTGTCTTATTGAGATTGAACTTCAGTCAGCTTGACCTCATAATCATCCAAACCCCCACAGCGGCCAGGCACTGAAACAGAAAGGGGACAGCAGTGCCTGAGTCAGATAAAAATGACAGATACAGCTGGGTGTCATCTGCATATTATTTATTTATTTATTCATTTATTTTATTTTTTTCAAAGCATTTTTTAGCCGCCCCCTCATGACTACGACATCTTGGGGCGGCTTACAACAATACAATAACAATTAAAAAAATTTTTAAACCATCAACAAAAAAATTAAAAACAATCCCCTCCAACCCCCCCCCATCCCCAATATCCCCAACTACCCAACCCTCCCCTCTTCCCCTCCGAAGGCCTGGGCAAACAACCAGGTCTTGCAGGCTCGACGGAATGCCAGCAGACCTGGGGCCAGGTGGGCTTCCTGCGGGAGGGAGTTCCAGAGTCACGGCCCAGTCACTGAGAACACCCTCTCCATTGTGGCCCCCCATCTCACCCGGGGGACCTCCAAGAAGGTGCCCCCAGCGGACCGAAGGGATGGCTCTGAGGCACGGAAGGTGAGGTGGTCCCCGAGGTATGAGGGGCCCAGACCGTGTAGGGCTTTATAGATCAATACCAACACCTTGAGTCTGGCTCGGTACACTATAGGCAGCCAGTGCAGAGCACGGAGCACTGGTGTTATGTGCTCCTGACATCCAGTCCCCATAAAGAGAAGGGCCGCCGCATTCTTCACCAGCTGCAGCCTCTGAACCAGAAACAAGGGAAGCCCCATGTAGAGCATGTTGCAGTAGTCCAGCCTCGAGGTGGTGAAGGTATGGATAAGGGTGGCCAGGTCGGGCCTGGAAATGTATGGACACAGCCTCCGTACCAGATACAGCTGGTGGAAGGTGGTCTTAGCCACCGCCTCCACCTGCAGACCCAGACGGAGACCCGAGTCCAACACCACCCCCAGACTCCGAACCTGCTGGGCAATAGGAGAACGCCACCCCCCTGCAAGGGGGGCCAGAACCTCCCTCACCCTCATCCTCCCCACCACCATCACCTCCATCTTATCGGGATTCAGTTTCAGTCTGCTCTGCCTCATCCAATCCAACACGGCCTCCAAACATTGGGAAAGCAATGAGACGGCAGGACCTGGGTCAGTTGAAAACGAGAGGTACAGGTGAGTATCATCAGCATATTGGTGACATCACACCCCGAACCCTGTCACGATCTCCCCCAGGGGCTGCATATACACATTAAACAATAGTGGAGACAGGATCGAACCTTGCAGAATGCCGCATGATAAGACACAGGGGCTTGATGTTTCAGCCCCCAGCACCACCCACTGGCTTCTCCTCAAGATGAATGAGCAGAACCACCCAAGGACAGTTCCGTCCAGGCCCCCCAGGTCTCGCAACCATCTCAGCAGCAGCCCATAGTCCACAGTGTCAAAAGCGGCCAAGAGATCTAGTAGGATCAGAAATGTTGAACATCCTGCGTCCATCTCCCTGCGGAGATCGTACACCATGGCCACCAACGCCGTCTCAGTACCATAGCCAGGGTGGAACCCAGATTGAAAAGGGTCAAGGAAACCGATGTTGTCCAAATGCACCTGGAGCTGCAGTGCCACTGCCCGTTCAATAACCTTCCCTAAAAAGGGAACATTAGAGATAGGTTGGTAACTGGCTGGGGCATCAACATCAAGTGATGGCTTTTTGAGAAGGGGCCGAACCACAGACTCGTACAGGCAAGCTGGCACCCTCCCCCCCAAAGGGCGGCATTGATAACCCCTGCCAGCACTGGCCCCACTGCCTCCCTGGTAGCTCTTACTAACCAGGATGGGGAAGGATCTAGTTCACAAGTTATGGCTTGAACAGATACCAGCACATTGGTCACATCATCCCATAAAGTATGACCAGACAGGGCATTTGTAACTTCTGGCTCTGCCACTGCCTCTAAAGTGCCAGAGCCAAAATCGTGCTCAATGCGAGTAATTTTGTCCACAAAGAACTTCAGAAACATGTCACAATGAGCTGTGGACGAATCCGGTTACAGGCATAGACAGACTGGACCATCCAGATCTCTTACCACCTGGAACAGCTCCGTTGGACGTGACTGAGCATATGCAATGAGTGTAGCAAAGAACTCTGTCTTTACTGAAAATCTCCATGCAACCAATCTCTCCCTAAAAATAATAGCTACGCCCTCCTCCCATGCACACCCCAACCCTCTGGCCTGGGCTGGTGCTGGACGGAGTACCCAGCCAGAACAAGCTCTGCTAGGATTGGCCCAGAGCATTCATCCAGCCAAGTCTCCGTCATGCACACGAGGTCGGCCGCCCACTCCACAATGGTATCATGGATCTCAAATTATTTATTGCAGACTGACCTCACATTGTGTGGACTAACCATGATTAGAAATTAGCCATGACTAATTAACCACACTTTTCTAGGATACCAACAACTATCATAGTTTTATACCCTGTTACCAAAGTACTTCTAATAACTGGGAAAGGGGTGGGGGCAGAGGGTTGGGACTCTTGTAATTGATGGGGTCCAGCTTCCTCAGGTTCATCCTCAGAGTGCTTCTGGATCCCTTACTGCACCTAGAACATCAGGTTGCAATGGTGGTCACAAGTGCCTTTCCCTAACTTTAAAGAGGCTGTGGCCCTTTCTTTGTGAATCAGACCTGGCCACCCTCATCCATGCTTTTATAACATTGGGCCTAGACTACTGCAATGCATTCTAGTGGGACTGTCCTTGGTGACTGTTCAAAAGGTGCAGTTGGGCTGAAATCAGACTTTTCACCCAGTTTCAATTCTGTTGGTACTGGGCGTTCCACACACCCCAGTCTGATTGGAACTTGAAGTTCGGTCTGATTTCTGATTGGACCAAACAAACAAGCAATTTTTTTGAAAAACAAAACAAAACCAAAAAAACACAAAATGAGAATTCAACAGTACAGCAGGTCTGAACACTGCCCAGAAACCTGAGAAAATGTTGGTTCAAGCCATGTAGATCTTTGACACTGCCCAGCCAGGAACAGTGCAGAGCCTGGCTTTTCAGCACTCCAGCTGGGGCTTGTCAGTTTCAAAGGCAACCAGGACTTCACCCCCCACACAGAGCTCTGATAGGCACTGTGGCTGGGAAACCACTTTTGCAACTGACAAGCGCCAGCTAAGAGTGCTGTGGAGTCCAGCTTTACAGAGGTCCCAGCAACGGCGTCAGTTTCAAAAAAGGTGAAAAGGTTGTTTTTTGTGAAATCACTAAGGCTTAAGAAACATTGAGGTTATAGGAGTAGACAACTGGTGTCCGCTCCCCATCTGACTCCCCCTCCACCTTCTCATTCCAACCCCAACCCTGGGATGTTTGGGGATCAAGGCCAGTGAAGCCCCTGCCATTGTTGCTGCTTAATGCATGGTCTATATCAAATAAAAACAACTATCATCTCTGATTTTATTCACGCTGAGGTTGCTGATGTCATATACATTACTGATGCCTGGCTGGATGAGGTGCCTAAAGGCCAACGTTGGCCCAGATGGTGCCAGCTGGGTACTCAGTGCAGCATCCCCCTAGGATCGGAAGCCAGGGCAGAGGGGTGGATTAGCGGTGATCTGTAAAGACAAACTGGTCTATTGAAGGTATATGGTGTCTAGCTTGCCCAACTTAGTATGTCCACCTTGTGTGTGAGGCGTGGACTAGATTGGGGCTCTGCTGGTGTACCAACCACAGTGCTGCACAACAGACTCCCTGTCCAAGCTAGCTGAGTTGGTTTTGGAGGCAGTGTTGAGGTCATGCAGACTTATTGTTTCAGGTGGCTTCAACATATTGAGTGTAGCCACACAATACACTTACCGTGCCTGTTAGGGGGGCCACTCTGGGCAGCCTTACCATGTGATGCAGTGCATTGTGTACCTAGTGACTGCTCACCCTGACGCATAGTGGGACAGGCAGCTGGCTGCTACATGCTGCATCCTCAGAAAAAGGCCAAGGACACAGCGTGTAGCAGTCTTACCCAAAGTGGAGTACGGCCATCCAAGGCACGGTAGCATGCTGCTGCACGTGTGCCAGGTCCCTCTCTGCCCCATGCGTGGCAAGGTTCGCTGCAGTGCTTTGATCGGCAGATGCTCCATTCCTGCACAGCCACGTTATGGCCGTGGGCAGGAGAATGGGACAGCTAGGAGAGGACGTGGTGTAGGGCCAGGCACCCACATGTGTGGCCGCCGGCACCTCAGCCTGCCATGGGGCATGGGAGCAGGGCCAGCAGTGGCCTGCCTGGCTTCCCCGATGAGGGGACTGAGTGCCATGCTCCCTGCTCTGGCCCCAAAGTGTGGTGGCAGCTATTGCCCACCATGGGGTGTGCAGGAATTGAGACCATTGCAGCTCAAGTGGAGGCACCCATACACTCCAAGACTAACTTTTCAGGGCCAGAGTAGTAATTCATGGCATATGTATTATCCCAGATAATATCTGGCCCAAGGCATGAGGCGGGACACACAATGGATTTACATCACAATGTAATTGTCATGGTCCGACGATTACCTTCCAAGGGCCCAGATCCCTGCCCAAATTAGCTTGGTCTATCCCTGGAGACTAAAGGAGCCAATTAGATTCCAGAACTCTCTGTGGGATATACTCCCACTGAGCTTGATGGTTATTCGATTGATGGCCTGGTTGATTTGAGGAATAGCATGTTGACCATGGCATTGACATGGTTGCACCCATGCATCCAATCACACAGCTGTCACAGAATAGGTCCCCCTGGTATACGGGAGACCTGAGGTAGTTAACGAAGGAGTGTAGGCAGTTAGAGCATAGGTGGCACTCGGCTCCCACTGAAGCGAACAGATTTATTATTATTATTATTATTAACAAACATTTATATAGCGCCAGCAGTGTACCTGGCACTTTACAAAGTAATAAAATAGACACGGTCCCTGCCCCTAGGGCTTACAATCTGAGAGACAGGAGCTGGGGGAGAGACTTAGGAAGGGGAACAGAGGGAGAGACAAGGGGTCTAACATTCATGAAGATGCGAGGTCTCAAGTGCACGTACTTGGCTTGGTTACGATGAGAATGACAGCAGGCAGGTCCATGTTGCAAGGATAAGGGTAAACCGATCGTAGGTATAGGAATAGTGGCTCAGCAGGATAAAGAGTCAGACAGAGCAGAGCGAAAGAGGTGAGTTTTAAGGAGAGATTTGAAGGTATGAAGGGAGGGGGCAAGGCGGATGTGGACAGGGAGGGAGTTCCAGGCATGGGGGGCAGCAAGTGAGAAGGGACGAAGGCGCTTAGGGGAGCAGGGAAGGCGTGGAAGGGTGAGAGAAGGGACAGAGGAGGAGCGAAGTGCACGGGCTGGAGTATGGAGGGCGATAAGTGCAGAGAGGTAGGGGGGAGCAAGGTTGTGAAGAGCTTTATAGGTGAAGACTAGGAGCTTGTGCAGGATTCGTTCAGGAAGGGGAAGCCAGTGAAGCGAAGAGAGGAGGGGCTGCACATGGTCGAAGCGACTGGCGAGGTAGATGACCCTGGCAGCAGAGTTTTGGACAGAGATGAGGGGAGAAAGGTGAGACCGGGGAAGGCCAGTGAGAAGGAGGTTACAGTAATCGAGGCGAGAGATGACCAGAGCATGAACAAGAGTTTTGGCAGACGAGACAGAGAGAAAAGGGCGAATCTTAGCAATGTTATGGAGGGAGAAGCGACAGGATTTAGCAACAGAGTCAATGTAGGGTTTAAAAGAAAGGGCTGAGTCAAAGATGAAGCCTAGGCTACGGGCTTGGGGGACAGGCAGGATGGTGACTCCATCAATAGTTATTGACAGTGAGGAAGGAGAGGAAGGATGAGGGGGGAAGATAAGGAGTTCAGTTTTAGCCATGTTGAGTTTGAGTTGACGTTGAGATACCCAGGTAGAGATGTCAGAGAGACAGTTGATGAGACGATCTTGAACAGAGGGAGAGAGAGAGGGAGTAGAGAGATAGAGTTGAGATTACATCACAGAGCTTTTTTGAAGGGCTATGTCATGACTGTGATAGTGGTAAAGAAAGCTTTCTTCTCCACTATCGTAGCATCTGCAAAGTCATATCCAGTGGTGCTGTGCTTCGTGGTGAGAGGCTGAATTCATGAGGCTAATCTCCATCCAGAACCAGAGTCAATCTATTGTGAAAACGAGCCAGGAGGCATTGGGTCCATTACAGGCTGGGGTTATCAATTCCTCCCTTTGGGATGGGGGTGGGGTAATATGCCAGACAGTCTCAAAACCTCTACATAGGGCTTCCCATGGTAACTGTTCGGAAGCTGCAGCTAGTGCAGAATGCCACGGCCTGTCTTCTCACCAGGACAGGCCATCAGGAGCACATCATGCCAGTGCTCCGGGCACTGCACCGGCTGCCTATAGTCTCCTGGGCCCGATTCAAAGTGCTGGTGTTAATCTATAAAGTCCTAAACAGTCTGGACCCTATCGATCTGAGGGACCGCCTCACTTCCTGGACCACTGGGCAGTTCCTGCGGTCATCGGAGGCTACCCTCCTGGAGTTTCCCCACTATAGACAGATGGGGACTGACAGGCAGGCATTCTTGGCGGCCACTCCAGTGCTGTGGAACTCTCTCCTGGCAGAGGTCCACCTTAGCTCAAGTCTTCTCACATTCCGCCGTCAGTGTAAAAGCTGGCTCTTCCGCCAGGTGTTTGGTGCGGGAGAGGGCTAAAAGTTTAAACTTTTGATGTTTTACACACCATTGTATTTGTATTTTTAATGTTTTTATTGATTATTTATTACATTTATATTATTATCTATGTTCTTATTGTATTTTTATAATGTTGTGAGCTGCCCCAAGCTGCCTGAGGCAGGATGGGCAGGATATAAATGTATAATTAAATTAAATTAAATTAAATTAAATTAAATTAAATTAAATTAAATTAAATTAAATTAAATTGCTGTTGTTCAGCCTTTGCTTAAAAAACCATCAATTGATGCTGACTTTCCTACCAGTTGTCACCCTGTCTCTAATCTCCTCTTTAGCCCCCTGCAGCTATAGGCACATTGTGGCACACTCAAATTCAGAATAAGAAAACTATTGCAGGACATGTGTAAATAAAACTACCGCAGCAACATTTACTCTTAAAAAAGGAGACTATGCTAAAATGAGGACACTAGTTAGAAGGAAACTAAGGAGCAGTGACGAGGATTAAATGTCTGCAAGAGGTGTGGAGACTATTTAAAAACACCACCTTGAAAGCACAAATTAAATATATTCCACAAGTTAAAAAAGGTCGCAATGGGACCAAACACCTGCCAGCGTGGCTAAATGGTAGGTGGGGGAGGCTATTAGAGCCAAAAAGGCATCCTTTAAAAAAATGAAAAGCCAGTTCTAATGAGGAGAATATGAAAGATCATTCCACACCTGCGCGAAAGCATCCTCAGAAGGTCAGGAGAGGGGACGCGCATGCAAATCAGGTGTGTCTTTGATCAGGTGTGAATGCCCCAAGGTGGGTGACTGAAGCTTTTATGCACTTTTACAAGGACTATTGACAGCGTTTGGTTTTGCAACTCAGACAATCACCTTTGTAAACACATAAAACTTTAGGGACCGCCTCGCCCTTCGCGCCCCGGAACGGCTCCTGCGGTCTGCCGGGGGTGCCCTCCTGGAGGTCCCCCGTGTGAAGCGGGGGGCCACGATGGAGCGAGCATTCTTGGTGATAGGGCCGCGGCTGTGGAACTCCCTTCCGGAGGAAGCTCGCCTGGCCCCAAGCCTTTTGACATTTCGGCGGAACTGTAAGACCTGGCTGTTTGCCCAGGCCTTCGGGAGGGAGGGGGGGTGATTTTAATCCCCCGCCCATTTATCTATTTATGATTGTTTTTCTAGCCCTGTTTTTGTTGTATTTTATATTGATTTTTAATTGAATTTTAATTGTTTTTATTATTGTTGTTAGCCGCCCCGAGCTGCATTGCAGGAGGGGGCGGGATATAAATTTGAAAAAATAAAAATAAATAAATAAATAAATAGATAAAAAAGCTTCAGTCAACCCACCTCGGGGCATTCACACCTGAACAAAGACATGCCTGATTTCCTGGTCTTCTAAGGACTCCTTTGCACAGGTGTGAAAGTGGCCACACACTGGCAAATTAGATGTAAAACATTAATAAGGCAGGACAAGAGAGAATTTTAAGAGCGACTTGCTAAAGTGGCAAAAACTAATAATAAAAACTTTTTAAAGTACATCAGAAGCAAGTGGCCTGCTAAGAGTCAGTTGGGCCATTAGATGGCATGGGGTAAAAGGAGCACTGTAGGTGATGAATCAGAAGAGCTGTTACAGATCAACATGACTCTGGAAGAGGTTCTAGAAAAAAAATGCAAACCAAATAGTAACAAATCATCAGGACCAGATGTTATACACCCCAGCGTTCTGAAGGAAATATGAAATTGCAGAACTACTACTGGTAATTTGTAACCTATCACTAAAATCTGCCACTGTACCAGAGGATTGGAGTGTAGCAAATGTAACACCGATATTTTAAAAGGGCTCCAGAGACAATCCTGGAAACAACAGACCATGAGCCTGTGTTAGGCAAAATGGTGAAAACTATTATTAAAAACAGAAGTGTGGGACATATTGATAAATATGGCTTGATCAAGAAGAGTCAACATCACTTTTCAGGAAAGTGAAGTCAAGTCTGGTCTCACTAATCTTTTGAGATTTTTTGAGGGTGTGAATAAGCACGTAGATAAGAGGGAGCCGGTCGACATAGTGTATCTGGATTTTTAGAAAGCATTTGATAAAGTCCCTCATGAGAGACTCTTGAGGAAATTAAAAGTCATGGGATAGGAGGCAGTGTCCTACTGTGGATTGGTAACTGGTTAAAAGATAGGAAACAAAGAATAGGACTAAATGGTCAGTTATCACAGTGGAGAGAAGTAAATAGTGGAGTGCCCCAGGGATCTCTATTGGGACTGGTCTTGTTTAATATCTTCATCAATGATCTGGAAAAAGGAGTTAAGAGAGAGGTGATCAAATTTGCAGATGACACGAGATTATTCAAGGTAGGAGGAGGAGGAGGGCACACGCGAGAGGCAGCCATATAATCAAGGGGGGCAATGGGACCACAAAGAGACCCAGGACTTTATACAGATCTGGGGTTCCCTGGAGCACCAGGTGGAACTCGCAGTAAACATACAGAACGAGCATGTCTACAAGTTCAATGCGATAGTGTGGGACATGGAGGCGGTGGGTCACCACAGGACAGTGGCCCAATGCCACTCCAAGGTGAAGGCGCTCTATATGGGGTACAAGGCAATAAAGGACAATAACTGGCAGTCCGGACATGGAGCACAGACCGCCCCCTACTACGACGTCCTGGAATGCATCCAACACATGAAGGGCTCCATAATCGCTTCATGGCTCGTGGGGAGCGCCATGGTCCAGGGCAGGGAACGGGCCAACATACCCCCACCCTGGCAGCCCCGCATGAAGGCACCAGCTCCAGGGGCCCAGTCCCCGAAGAGGAATGCCCCGGGACCTTGGGGACCAGCAGGCCCCCCTCGCACACCAGCACAGGGAGCCCACACCCACAGCCCGACTCGGGAGGATCCATGGCCGGCACACTGGTTACCCTCAGCCAGTGGATGCAGGGGGAGCACAGCCACACAGAGGGGCCAGCCTTGGAGGGCTCAGAGACCGACACTGAGGGTAGGCAAGTGGTTAGGAGGGAGAATGGACCATAGGGGATGGGCCCATGGGTGGGGGGCCCCACATGGTGTGGCCCCATCCCCGTGGCCCCCAGTAACCCCGGATCACTGACAGGGAATAGGGGGCACAGAACAGGGGGCACAGGTGCAGCAGGCTGGGCAGCGGTGCTAGCATGCGGGGGGGGGCAACAGGATGGGAACCGGGTCCATGCAGGGCTACCACAACCCACCACAACCCATTTTCCAACAGGTCACGGGGTTCCCCAGTACATGGGACCATCTGGCGAGGGGGACAGTGGGGAGCAGCCGCAGGAGCCGCTGGAAGACCAAGGTGAGACTCCACAGCAGGGGGTGCACGGGGTGCATATGGGGCACATCGGGTGGGGGGTATGAGGGAGGGATGGCCAGGGCACAGGGGGATGCCGGGGGAGGGCATTGGTTGTTCACCTACCAGGAGGCCAGCCCGCCACCCGCAGCACCACAACGGGATGGGCAGCAGGCACCAGGGTCAGACTAACGGACCCTATTGTGCACCCCAACAGGGAAACAAGCAGCGCCCCCACCAGCTGAATCCATGCCCCCAGCACAGTGCATGTGGGAGTACAGGGCTCAGGTACGGTGCCAGAGGGAGGATCAGGTGGTCCGGAAATCATCTGGACCACCGCCGAGCTGGGGGAATGGATGATAGCGGCCATCAACCGCATGAAGGCAGCCACGAAGAGGGCCCTGCAGCAGGCGGAGGCCAGGGATCGGAGGCTGCAGGCAGAGGTGTGACTGGAATGGAGGCGGGAGCTCCGGGAGCACAACAGGCAGATGGACACGTTTGGGTGGCTAGAGCAGGCCATAGACAGGATGGTGGCTGAGCACTCACACAAGATGGACCTGTCCCATGACATTGGCATGTCACTGCTGCTACATGAGGGGACCATGAGCACATACGTGATGACAGCCGCTCTGCCAGACATCCTGCCGGCCCCCGCGCCGGCGCTGGGCCCTGAAGTGCCACCACCACCCCCTCCACCGCCCCAGCTGCCAGCATGCCCACAGGGCCTGCACATCCACCTCCTGGTCCCACCAGGCCTCCGGAGACAGCAGCTGCCATGGGGGGGGGCCTCCAGCACTGGGGCCGGCCCCCACCCCAACCCCACTGGCTGTCCCAGACACAGAGGCCTCCCAGGACACGGTCGGGGACACAGCCAGCGGGGGTGAGGGGAGCTCCCAGAGCTCCATGCCACCCACAGGGCAGTCAAGGGGGCGATCCAGGAAGCTCCAGGGGAGGGGAAAGGGGGAGGTAAGGGGGGCACGGTGCAGGGGGGATAAAGAGGGGGCATGTGGGCACACTCGGCACAATAAACGCATGGCTGGAAATGATCTCTAACGTTTTATTGAGCGTCTCTATACATTGGTTGGGGCCAGTGGGATACCCGTGGGTGTGGGCCGGGTACAGGTGGTGGCCACCGAGGGGGGGCTGGAGGCCTCGGGCGGCAGCATCTCTGGAAACCCACCTCACCAGGCTAGCTAGGATCTGCTTGGCTTAGCGGTACTCCCTCGGGTTATCGGTATTAGAGTGGCATGGGTCCGGGTGGGTGCTGGGGCACGGGGAACTTGAGGGTGGCCCCATTGGTCTCGCACACGTCATGCAGCACACAGCAGGCACCAATCATGAGAGCCAAGGTCTCTACCGTGTAGTCCAGTTGGGCTGTTAGGCACTTCCAGCGCTGCTTGAAGTGCCTCGCGACCATGGTCCTGGAGGTACAGAGGTGGGCCTTGTAGAGTGCCTCCACGGGGTTCCTGGCGACTGGGTATGCCTTCATGAGCCATCGGAGGAGGGGATAGGCCAGGTCCCCCAGGATGCAGGGGACATCAGAACCCCTGCGATCCTGGTCATCCCCATGTCCGCAAAGTCCCCCCAGTACATCCGGGCATAGAGGGGCAAGATGGTCAGGAACCTGGCATCATGGCTGCAGCTAGAGTGACTGGTGTAGATGTTGATGAACTGGCCCCGGTGGTCCACTACTGCAGGGAATGGTACCCATGCCTGTTGATATATTCCGCGACTTCTCCATTGGAGGGGCAGAGGATCTCAATGTGGGTGCCATCCACAGCGCCCAGGCAGTTGGGGAAGCCGCCAGCCACAAAGCCGACCATCATGGCCTCCTGGTCCATGAGCTGGATCAGGCGGTCCAGGAGCATGGCCTTTCAGACGTCCCTCAGGTTACCGGTGATGATGCTCACCCCAACACCGAAGTGCTGGTACATGGACCAGCAGGAATCGTGTGTTGCCAGGGCCCAGACCGCTATGGCCACATGCTCGACCATGGGAATGGGCACCCGCATGGGGGTATGTTGTTGCTCCAGCCAGGGCGTCAACAGCTCTGCAAGTTGCAGGAGGCAATGCCTGTCCATCCTGAAGTGCGCCCTCCAGGTGGTTTCGCCCCAACAGGCTAGGGCCCCTGCCCACCACCCCAGTGCCCACTCAGTGACCCAGATCCGCTGTTCAGTGGCATAGCGAGCATAGCTGCACGTCCCATGGCCTCCCTCCTCCACTGTTGTCAGATGGCGGCCTTGCGGAGTGCTGCTGGCCGCTCTCGGGTGAGACGGAGGACCCGTTGGTATATTCTGGACACCTGCAGGACCGTGAGCCTGGCCAGGGAGCACATGCACCCGTGGTTGTTGTACCGGGTGGCCACAACGCTCTCAACCATGCACACCCGTATGCGGACAGCCAGGTGGATCGCATCTGTGGAGATGTGCATGAGATCTGTATGCGCCCGGAACCACTCTGTGCAGATGACCAGGTGCATTCCACAGGTGTGCCTCCATCCTGCATCCATGGCAGGCCGTGTCCCTGGGGTGGACCGGCACGTGCCTCTATAGCCTGAGTGCCGATCCCACCTCAGCTCTTTGCCCCACCCTTGCACCTGTGCGGGGCACCCCATAGCACCTGTGCTTGCCCCCGCATCCGGCCACCCCAGCAGTGGCTAGGCAGCTGGTGCGCGGCTGTTGGGTGGGCCCCCTGAGCACACCTGCACTCCTGGCATGGGTGTGCCTCCATCCTGCATCCATGGCAGGCCGTGTCCCTGGGGTGGACCGGCACGTGCCTCTATAGCCTGAGTGCCGATCCCACCTCAGCTCTTTGCCCCACCCTTGCACCTGTGCGGGGCACCCCATAGCACCTGTGCTTGCCCCCGCATCCGGCCACCCCAGCAGTGGCTAGGCAGCTGGTGCGCGGCTGTTGGGTGGGCCCCCTGAGCACACCTGCACTCCTGGCATGGGGGCTCATGCCCTGGGCTCTCATGCATCCGGGCATGCAGTCCGCATCTGCTTGCCTATTGTCATCACCTCCCTGCTATGAGTGTTAGCTGCCTGTTGTCATCACCGCCGTGCTATCAGTGTTGGCTGTATTGTCTGTGTGCTCAGTTCCTGCAGCTGTGTTGGGTCCACACCCCATGCCTCGCTCATTAACCATCCCATATTGCAGCCTGTGGCCTTATCGTGTGTCCTTGGAGGGCCCCAGCTTCCCTCCCCATCCCACCTGGGACTCTGGGGCCCCTCTTCCCTTGTTGTTAGTACCCACTACTTGCTGGAACATGGCCGGAAGTGCTTCCCCAGGGCTCCCGTGCCCCGCAATGCCTGGCGCCCCCCATAGCTGGACCTTCCACGAGACTATGGCACTGTGTGACCTGTAGCATTCCCAGGCTGTGTAACTGCTCCTGTGCTGCCCAGATACCCTCTCTGGTGCCTATGCGAGTATGAGCTCTGGCCTTCGCTACTTTGGCTATGAGGCATGGGCTTGCGAGTGCCAGCTTCATGCGGAGGTGCTGGGGCTCCGTCCCTTTTCTGATGGGTGCATTCTGGAGATTCGGTGCTCGCATGTGGGGTGGTCCGTGATAAGACCATGTCAGCCCTCTCAGTGTGAATCCTGGCAGCCTACATGACCTGTCTGACGGAGGGGGGACCTTCCCTGGATGTTTCCTTCTTTGGCTGCATCCACAGGGCCCGTGGGTACCAGCACTTGTGTGGGGCAGCATATCACCGCCTGTTGGAGCTTGGATACTTTCCATGCCCCCCTGCTGCTGACTATGGCTTGTCGGAGCCCACTGGAGTGGAGCTGGTGGCACTGGCTGGTGTGTGGTCCCATGCTGATGTTCAGGTGGGACTTGCCATGCAGGATCCATTCGAAGCCTACTATCTCATCGCCCACCACATGTCTGCGCTGGGCTTCCATTGGGGCATGCTTCAGTGGCCCCACTATGTGCATCTGGTGGGCCACCATGCCCTGGGCCCCTTCATGACCCCCTGCAGCTGGTTGTGAGGCCCCCTGTGTCTTTGGACCCCTGCTCCTGCCTCCCCCATGCTGCCTTGGGTCGCTTTCCGCTCGCTCCATGCTGTACCGGGCTTGCTGCTGTTCTGGCTGGTACCATGGGTTCCATGGCCCTCGCCCATGTCTCTGGGCCCCCTCCTTGGGCACCCCCTGGCCCTCGCCTGTGGTGTTACCCTCCATGGCCAGCCTTTCCTGTGACTGTGCCCTACCTCCGAGCAAGCTACCGGCTCTCCAGGTGGTGTTGTCGCCCTTTGTCTGGTCGTTCTCTCACCTGTACCCATGGCCCGCCCCCCCCCAGGTGCCTCTATGACTGTGCGGGTCTTGGCCCCCCAGACTGCGCCTCCCAGTGACCTCCAGTGGGGGGGGTGTCACCTGTTCAGCGCATCTGTTCCGGCTCGCCTCCCTGCCCGTCTGTGCCTTTGCACTGGCGCGGGGGATCCCTCCCTGCCTCCTGGACCTGCCTTGGACCACTCCGGTGTCGTTCCCTACAGGTTTTCCCTCCCCCTATGACATTTCTTTGTCCCTGTGGGGACCCCCGTGGTTTAGACTGCCTGTGTTGCTGTTGGGTGGTCCTTGCTGACCATGCTGTTGATGGGGTTCTGGTTGCCGTTCCCCGTGTCCCTCTCTGTCCCCAGGCCAGTCCCCTCCACTTCCGTGGCCTGGGGCTCCCACACACACTTTGTCCATTGTGCTGTGTGTGTTGGCCATCCAAGTGTGCTCCCCCCCTTCCTTCCTTTCCCATTTGGGTGTGTCTGCGCCCGGGCATGTGCTTGTGTTTTGTGTTCTGCTGTGTCCTCAGTTTCCCTGTGCCTGTTCTGTGCGCTGCCTCGGCCGCTCTCCTCCCTCTCCCTTCCCATTTCTGTTGTGTGGGTGGGCATTTCCTTTAGGCACTTTTGGCTTCCTTTGCCCTCAGTTAGCCATGTCTGCCTCCCACCCTTCCCTGGTTTCTTCTGGGTGTTCTGACGACAGCCCGGAATTGGTGTAACGGCTGTTGCTCTGCCCCGGGACGTGGTCTGACCATCCATTTCCTTGTCATGGTCCCACTCCCATCACGTTTATTCGGTCTGTCCTGGACCACAGGGGGTGGTGGTGGTAGCCAGCTCGCTACCGTTGGGAATCCACTGTAGTGAACCGGGAGCATGTAATGTCTGAAATGCTGGGTTCTAAATTAGGAGTTACCACCATGGAGAAGGATCTTGGAATCATTGTGGACATTGTCATTGAAATCCTCAATTCAGTGTGTGATGACCATCAAAAAAGCAAACAGAATTTTAGTAATTATTCATAAAGGAATAGAGAATGAAACTGAAAATATAATAATGTTACTATATAAATCTATGACACAGCCACACCTTGAAAGTCACGTCCAGAAGAGCTGTTTTGGGTGGTGCGGGGGCTGGTCAGTCCGGCCTCCCTCCGCCTGGATGGGGACTTGTCCCAGGCCTCCTGTGAGGAGTTTGCCATCTACTTTGAACACAAGATCACTCAGATCTGGAGTAACTTTGACACCGGGTTGGAAGCAGGAGGTGAGCAGCACGAGGTTATAGAGGCACCGTCTGGTCGATCTTTCTGGGAGAAGTTTCAGGAAGTGACGCCGGCCGATGCGGGGGAGGTCCTGGGGTCTGTTAGAGTCACTAGTTGTGAATTGGATCCATTCCCGTCCTGGTTGGTGAAAGCCTCCAGGGAGACATTGGGGACGGTGCTGGTGAGGGTGGTCAATGCGTCCTTCCAGGAGGGGAGGTTATTGCCCAGTCTCATGGAGGCTGTGGTGCACCCCATGCTGAAAAAGCCATCTTTGGATGTGGACACACTCGCCAGCTACCTCCCCATCTCTAATCTTCCCTTTTTAGGGAAGGTTATTGAATGGGCAGTGGCTCTGCAGCTCCACGTGCATCTGGATAGTATCAGTTTCCTTGACCCTTTTCAGTCTGGGTTCCACCCCGGCTATGGTACTGACACAGTGTTGGTGGCCTTGGTGGATGATCTCCGCCAGGAGATGGACGCAGGATGTTCAACATTTCTGATTCTGCTAGATCTCTTGGCTGCTTTTGATACCATGGGTCATGGGCTTCTGCTGAGACGGCTGCGAGATCTGGGGGGCCTAGAGGGGACTGTCCTTGGGTGGTTCCACTCATTCCTCTCAGGGAGAAGCCAGCGGGTGGTACTGGGGGCTGAAACATCAAGCCCCCGGGCCTTGACCTGCGGCGTTCCGCAGGGTTCAGTTCTGTCTCAGTTACTATTTAATGTGTATATGCAGCCCCTGGGGGAGATCATGAGAGGGTTCAGGGTGCGATGTCACCAATATGCTGATGATACTCAGTTGTACCTCTGATTTTCAACCGACCCAGGTCCTGCTGTCTCAATACTTTCACAATGTTTGGAGGCCATGGTGGATTGGATGAGGCAGAGCAAACTGAAACTTAACCCCGATAAGACGGAGGTAATGGTGGTGGGAAGGGCGAGGGGGGTGCTGGCTCCTCCAGTGTGGGGGGTCTGCCCTCCTGTAGCTCAACAGGTTCGGAGTCTAGGGGTGGTGTTGGATTTGAACCTCCGTCTCGATCAGTAGGTGGAGGCAGTGGCTAAAGCCACCTTCCGCCAGCTGTTTCTGGTACGGAGGCTCCATCCATATATTTTTGGGTTGTTGGATTTTAGCCAGGTAGGTTTGTAGAATGTAACCTCTTACTGTCAGGCGCTTGAAAAAAACAACAGGGGATGACACACCCCATTGTCACCTGTTGGGTACTTCTTCCAAGCGACCTAGATTGGCCACTGTCAGAGACAGGTGTTGGGCTTGATGGACTATTGGTCTGACCTGGTATCATGGGTCATGTTCTTAACTAAATGGTCAGTTTTTGCAATGGAGAGAAGTAAATAGTGGAGAGCCCTGGGGCTCTGTACTGGAATTGGTGATGTTTAAGGAGTAAACTACTGGGAAAGGGAATAAAGAGAGTAATTACAGGGCGATCTTGCGAGACTGCAACTTGGCAACAAAATGGCAATTGTTCTTTAACCTCCGAAATAGTAC
Source organism: Sphenodon punctatus (assembly GCA_003113815.1). Classification (NCBI taxonomy): domain Eukaryota; kingdom Metazoa; phylum Chordata; class Lepidosauria; order Sphenodontia; family Sphenodontidae; genus Sphenodon; species Sphenodon punctatus. The sequence continues at coordinate 226,192 of QEPC01015431.1, read as the reverse complement.
TAGAACTAGGGGATACTCCATGAAACTAGCTGGCAGAAGATTTGAAGCAAATTTAAAAGTATTTTTTTACTCAACACACAATTAACTTGTGGAATTTGTTGCCAGAGGAGGTTGCCAAGGCCAGTAGTATAGCCGGGTTTAAAAAGGGATTGGAAAAGTTCTTGGAGGATAGGTCCATTAACGGCTATTAGTCACATAGGTTGGGGGGTGTATTCTCTGACTGTCAGGAGCTGGGAGTGAACAACAGGGAAAGCATCACCCCATTATGACCTGTTGGGTACTTCTCCAAAGCAACTGAGATTGGCCATTGTTGGAGACAGGATGCTGGGTTTGATGGACCATTGGTCTGACCCAGTATGGCACTTTTTATGTTCTAATTCCTGGACTTGTGTCAGTTCAGCTTTCATCCTCGTGGGTACAATACTGAGACTCCTCTTGTTGCCCTTGATGATGATCTATGCCTGGACTCCGGGGTGTGCATCCGCCATGTTTTCTATTAGTTACAAAAACAAATTGAGCCCCATTCATTTTCATAACTAATGTTATGAAAACAGATGAATAACCAAACAATTGTTTTCTTTCATCCATTTTTGTTTAAAATTAAAATATTAAAAAATATTTTTTTAAAGCTATATATGCGCAGAGTGGTTGTCAAGGCCATTCTGCACATTCGATCCCTTTCCCAACACGTTTTGGAAAGGGGTACACATTTGCAGAATGGCCCCAACGGCTGTTTGGCTCCTGTGCTGTGATGGTTTTTATGTATAAATTCAAAATGCATTACCTCCTCTGGGCCAGTCTCTTAGCACGCCAACTCCAGGGAGGGAATGTACCAGTTAGGTTGGTCCACCTCCAGAGGCTGATGGAAACTAAACGATTCCAAGAGGTCCTGGGGTTTTTTATCTTAGACCCTGATGGCCACTCTGTTGATGAGCTCGTTTGAGCTTGGAACATCTGGCCATTGACAGGGTAGCTCCGAGTTGTCTCCTACCTCTGTCTTTTCACCACAGGGCCCCTTGGTTTACTGAGGGGCTGCGGTGTATCAAGCAGGTAGGTAGGCGACTAGAGCGACGCTGGCATTGGACTCGCGCTGAATCCGACCAACTTCCCCATAGGGCCCCTTTGCGGTCCTATGTTGAGACTGTGAGGACAGCAAAGAAAGAATTCTTTTCTGCCCTCATAGCATCTGTAAAGTCACGTCCAGTGGAGCTGTTCCAGGTAGTGCAGGGGCTGGTCAGTCCGACCGACCTCCGCCTGGACGGGGACTTGCTCCAGGCCCGCTGTGAGGAGTTTGCCATCTACTTTGCAGACAAGATCGCTCGGATCCAGGGCAACTTCAGCACTGGATTAGGGACAGTAGAGGTAGAGCGTGAGGTTATGGAGACCCCGTCTGGTCCATCTTCCTGGGCTGAGACTCAGGAAGTGACGTCAGCCAATGCTGTGGATGTTCTGGGGTCTGTTAGAGCCACCAGTTGTGAATCAGATCCATGCCCATCCTGGTTGGTGAAAGCCTCCAGGGAGACATTGGGGACAGTACCGGCGAGGGTAATCAACGCGTCCCTTCAGCAGGGGAGGCTTCCCCCCAGTCTCAAGGAGGCCGTGGTGCTCCCTCTGCTGAAGAAACCATCATTGGATGTGGACGCACTCACCAGCTACTGTCCTGTCTCTAACCTTCCCTTTTTAGGGAAGGTTATTGAGCGGGCGGTGGCAATCCAGCTCCAGGCGCATCTAGATAGCATCGGTTTCTAGACCCTTTTCAATCTGTGTTCTGGCCCAGCTATGGCACTGAGACAGCATTGGTGGCCTTGGTAGATAATCTCCTCCAGGAGATGGACGCAGGATGTTCAACATTTCTTGTCCTGCTAGATCTCTCGGCCGCTATTGACATAGTGGACCACGGGCTGCTGTTGAGATGATTGGGAACCCTGGGGGGTCTGGACGGGACTGTGTCCTTGGATGGTTCTGATCATTCCTCTCAGGGAGAAGCCAGCGGGTTGTCCTGGGGGCTGAGTCATCCAGCCCCCAGGTTCTGGACTGTGGTGTTTGACATGGTTCAATTCTGTCTCCATTATTATTTAATGTATATAAGCAGCCCCTGGGGGAGATTGTGAGAGGGTTTGGTGTGCGTTGCCACCAATATGCCGATGACACCAAGCTTTACCTCTCCATTTCAACTGACCCAGGTCCTGCTGTCTCAGTTCTGTCCCATTGTTTGGAGGCCATGGCGGATTGGTTACGGCAGAGCAGACTGAAGCTCAGCCCTGATAAGACGGAGGTGATGGTGGTTGGTAGGGTGAGGGAGGTGTCACCCCCCTCGTAGAGGGGATCTACCCTCCCATAACCCAGCAGGTTCAGAGTCTGGGAGTTTTATTAGACTCGAGTCTCCGCCTAGATCAGCAGGTGGAGATGGTGGTGAAGGCCGCCTTCCGGCAGCTGTATCTGCTGTGGAGGCTGCATCTGTCTATTTCCAGACCCGACTTGGCCACATTCATCCATGTCTTCATCACCTAGAGGCTGGACTACTGCAACGCGCTTTACGTGGGGCTTCCCTTGACGCTGGTTCGGAGGCTGCTACTGGTGCAGAATGCGGTGGCTCGTCTCCTGACACGGATGAGCCGATGGGAGCATATCACGCCCATGCTCTGCATGCTGCACTGGCTGCCTATAGCGTACCGAGCCAGATTCAAGGTGCAGGTTTTGTCCTATAAAGCCCTACACAGTCTCAATCGAGTGACCGCTGTGACCGGTTCATCGAGTACTTTTTAGATAAGATCACTCACATCCGCCACGATTCGGTTCCACAGTTATTGCAGAGGATCATCTTGGGGCTATGGATGCCCTGTCCTGTCCTGTTTTGTGGGATCAGTTTCAGATGGTGGCACCTGCCGATGTGGAGTCCTTGTTGGGATCTTTTCATGCCACCACTTGTGAACAAGATCCTTGCCCGTCCTGGCTGGTGAAAGTCAGCCAGGAGACACTACGGCCATTGCTGGCTGGGGTTGTTAGTGTCTCCCTTTGGAAGGGCAGGGTGCCTGAATTCCTGAAGGAGGCTGTGGTTAGGCCCCTGCTGAAGAAACCATCTCTTGATGCTGATGCTCTTGCCAGTTATCGGCCGGTCTCTAACTTTCCCTTTTTAGGGAGGGTTATTGAACGGGCTGTGGCACGGTAGCTCCAAGAACATCTGAACCGCACCAGTTTCCTTGACCCTTCTCAGTCTGGTTTTCGGCCTGGGTATGGTACGGAGACTGCATTGGTGGCCTTGGTTGACAATATCCATATGGCGTTGGATCAGTGTCGTCAGATCTTACTGGTCCTGCTAGACCTTTCAGCTGCATTCAACACAGTCAGTCATGAGGTGTTGGTGACTTGCCTGCGGGACCGTTCCTGGATTGGCAGGATGGTCTTGGACTGGTTTCGTTCATTCCTGGCCAGGAGACCTCACGGGGTGGTCTTGAGGGAGTGTACATCTTCCCCCCGGGACCTCACGTATGGAGTCTCGCAGGGTGCCATTCTGTCCCCCCTCTTGTTTAACATCTATATGCAGCCATTAGGGGAGATCGCAAGAGGAATTCAGGGCATGCAGTGTCATCAGTACGCTGATGACACTCAGCTCTACCTCTGCTTTTCCATCGACCCAGGCCATGCAGTCTCTTTATTTTCCCAGTGCCTGTCGGCTGAGGGGGCTTGGATGAGGTTGAACCATCTGCAGCTGAATCCTGACAAGATGGAGGTGATGTTGGTGGGTGAGGGCCTGGGGGGCCTGGGAGTGGTTGAATCTTGTCTTGGGGGGGCGGGTTTGCCCTCCCATGGTCCCGCAGGTACGGAGTCTGGGTGTGCGCCTCTATTCACGGCTCAGCCTGGAATCTCAGGTTGTGGCCGTGGCGAGGAGTGTGTTTCGGCAGTTACATCTTGTCCGGTGGCTTTGGCCGTATCTCTCAGACTCCGACGTCGCCACTGTCATCCATGCCTTCATCACCTCGAGGCTGATTTACTGCAACGCGCTCTACATGGGGCTGCCTGAGAAGTAGGTTCGGAGGGTGCAGCTGGTGCAGAATGCTGCGGCCCATCTCCTTACTGGGGTGAGCCGCATGGAGCACATGACACCAGCTCTGCACTGGCTCTCTATAAAGCACCGGGATAGGTTCAATGTGCTGGTTTTGACCTTTACTTCACAGCCTGGGCCCTGCCTATCTGCAGGATCGCCTCACTCCCCATGTACCTGTGCCACCCCTGAGATCATCTGTTGGGGCTTTTTTGGAGGTTCCCTGGGCGAGATGGCTGGCCACTGATGTGAGATCTTTTTTGGTGGTTGTCCCTGTGCTGTGGAATTCACTCGCGGAGGAGGCTCGTTTGGGCCCCACCCTCCTGTTGTTTTGACGTTTGTGTAAGACCTGGCTGTTCCACCAGGCTTTTGGTGAGGGGGCAAGGTAGGGTGTGGGAGGTGGGGTTTGGGAGGGAGGGTGTGTTTTTATTACTTGTTTTAAAATTTGTAGATTTATTTTAAAATGTTTTATTATTGAATATTTTTTTTGTGCAGGTTTGCCGCCCCGAGCTGCCTTTGGGCAGGAGGGGCATGATATAAGTTTTGAATAAATAAAAAAAATAAAAAATACCTCAGGGACTGCCTTGCCTTCCGCGCCCCAGAGTGGCCCCTTCGGTCTGTCGGGGGCGCCTTCCTGGAGGTCCCCCGTGTAAAGTGGGGGGCCACAATGGAGAGGGCATTCTCGTTGGCCGGGCTGCAATTGTGGAACTCCCTCCTGGAGGAGGCCTGTCTGGCCCCAAGTCTATTGGCCTTCCGCTGAGTCTGTAAGACGTGTCTATTCTCTCAGGCCTTCGGAGGTGGGGAAGGGAGGGTGGGATATAAGTTGGGGGGGAAGGTTAGGTGATTTTAGACTCAAATTTTGTATTACTGTTTTAAATTGTTCTTTTTTTCAGGCAGTGGTAGCTGCCTGAAACTTAAATGCACAGCCACTGTTTATTATAAACAGGGGACTGCTGAAATCCCAATTTTGAGGAAACCGCTTGGTGTACATTTCTGAAAATTTAACCATAGCTGTATGTTGTGATGACCATCATATCCACAAAGTTTGAAAAAGTTTCATTAGGAAAATAAAATGTTATAACTGTTTAAACATTAATTGGTTGTGGTCAAAATGCACACCATCCTCAGGTATTTGAATCATCAATATCTCCTCCCCCTGTATGAGTTGAGCCCCTGAACTTCACAGGCTTTGAGAATGAGATCAGTAACAAGTGCTTCTGAAATCTGATACTGATTGATGCAGCCAAAACCGAGTTATTATTGATCAAAAATTCAGTTCTGCGGGGTCGCACATGCGCAATTGAGCAGCTGCTCACTGGTAAAACACAGCACGGTCCTGCTGGCTTGCACATGCTCAGTAGACCAGCTGCTCACAGGCAAAACAGAGCATCATGAAAATTACATGAGTCTACTTTCCTGAGCCCCTCCAAAACACCTTCCCAAACCTCCCGCCCCCTGCGCAACATCACCCAACCCCCAACACCTTCCCAAACCTCCCGACCCCCCGCACAACATCACCCAACCCTCAACACCCGCCCCAACCTCCCACCCTCC
>QEPC01015431.1:199987-220306 GCA_003113815.1 Sphenodon punctatus | reverse complement strand
TTGATAAAAATGAATAAAAGTATGTATGGTAAGGAATTAAGTACATCTATTACATTTATGTTGATGAGGATAAAATATTAAATATTGCTCAAATTCTGAAATAATTTCCATGTTTTTTGGCGTTTATGTTTTGTTGCAATGTATGGGGTGGAAGGTTTTTTGAATTGTGATTGTACTGAATTTGGGGGTTGGTTTTTTTATTTTAAGAAAACTCTTGTGCATTTAAGGTTTATTTAAACAGTTAAGTTTTTTGGTTTGGTTAATTTTTGTTGTAAGCCACCCCGGGATGCCATGGGCATGAGGGGGCGGCTAAGAAATGCACACACACATTTTTTTAAAAAAATCACAGTACATGTGCAAAATGGCAACTGGACCATTCTCCCTCTTCCAAAATGGAGCTGATGCTGCCGGCGCCATTTTGGAAAAGGGCTGAAATGTGCAGAACAGCGTGTTGGCCAATTTTTACATGTACAGTGGGGTTTTTTAAATTCATTTTTCATTTTAAAAAACAAAGAAAAAACCAAAAAGGTAGGGTTGTTTATGAAAATCCCTGAAGTTTTGTAAATGAAAAAAACAAAAACAAAAAACAATAGAGGTGCCTTCTACATACCCCTAGCCTGGAGAACAATAGAGGAAATCAAATCCTATTGACCTCGTTAGCCCTCTCAGCGGCCATTGATACATTTAATCATAGGGTGTTGTTGACACAACTGCTGGCCCTGATAGGGGTTAATGGGACTGCTCTTGGGTGGCTGAAACCATTCCTGTTGAGGAAGTCCCAACAGGTATTGAAAGGGGAGTAAGGAGTGACAGAGGTGACCAAATTTGCAGACAATACCAAGTTATTCAAGGTACTTAAAACACAAGCAGACTGTGAAGAATTGTAGAGGGATCTTGTGAGACTGGGTGACGGGGCATCTAAATGGCAGATGAAATCTAATGTGGACAAGTGCAAAGTGATGCACATAGGGAAAAACAATCCAAACTTTATGTACACAGTGCTGGAGTTACCACTCAGGAAAAGGACCTTGCAGTCACTGTGGACAACACATTGAAATCCTCAGCTCAGTGTGCGGCGGCCATCAAAAAGCAAACAAAATGTTATGAATTATTCATAAAGGGATAGAGAATAAAACTGAAAATATCATAATGCCACTATATGTCTATGGTGCGAACACACCTTGAATATTTTGTGCAGTTCTGGTCACCCCATCCCAAGGAAGATATTGTTAAAACAGAAAAGGTACAGAGAAGGGCAACAAAAATGATAAAGGGTATGGAGCAGCTACCCTATGAAGACCCCTGGTCCTCGGGGCTGGAGGTAGGTCAGGAGATCTCAGGGGTCTGAGGAAAGGAATGGATCCCTGGGGAACTCAGCACCCCCCACCCCCCAATTCTGTACCTGGGAGCTCAGCCAATCAGAGACTGTGCCTGGCTGGGGTGCTGAGGGTTGTAGCCCTGGTGGGGGCTGAGCTCAAAGGGGGTGAGGAGAGAGAAATCCCTGGGTAGCTCAGCATCCTCTCTCCCTTAATTCCCAAAATCTGAGCCTGGTTGGGCTGCTGAGGGTTGTAACCCTGGTGGGGCCTGACCTGAAGGGAACGGGGGTGGGGAGACAAGATGCCAGAGGGCTGGTGGGGGGGTGGAATCCTTGGGGAGATCAGCACCTCCTTCCCAATACCCGTTCTCTAAATGCTGAGTCTGGCTGGGTTGCTCTACTTGGGCTGCTGGGAATTGAAGTCTTAGGCGGAAATTAAACGAGATGCCAGCCCACTGGAGTCCGTGTTTGGTCCATGCAACCTCCATTTGTTGTAGCACAACAAGCCTCAGTTGTTCTTCCCTGCCATGCTCCGACCCCTCCTCCACCATCAGGAAGCGATGGTGCTGTATGCATGCAAGTCTGTGCACAACGTAATTACTGGCAGGGACAAGTGGAGACGCCGTGCCAAAACTGCACTCTTGAGTGCAACCTAATTAATAGGACATGGATGCATGGGTGCACAGTAGCCCCGCCTTCGCCCACACAGTGTGTCCATGATGCCCTGGACTCCACTGTGAGTGGCATGTGGGTGGCAGTCACATGACAGGTGGGGGCTAACATCTGGTGACCACCTACTAAAGGAGCAGGTGGACGCGCACCTGGTGTGGGCTGTTGGGAAGGGGGGGCTGAGCTGAGAGGAATGAAGGAGGGATAGACAAGAGATCCCAGAAGGCCTGGTGATGAGGGCTATCTCCTTGGTGCTCAGCCTCCCACAGCCTTCTAAATTCTGCGGTGGGCTGGGTTGCTATGCAGGGGCTCCTAGGAGTTAGTCTTAATCTGTTATGGGGGACCTGAGTTGAGAGGAATGAGCAAAAATTATGTCTGTGTGTCAGTATCTCTAGAGATTGCGGTTGCTGGGTTTATCCCCTCCACCCCAAAAGGCCTGCAACCAAGTCAAGCACGTGCACTTGAGACTTCGCATCCTCTTGAATGTTGTTTATCCCATGTCTTTCCCTATGTCCCCTCTCCTTGTCTCCCCCCTCCGTGTCTATTAGATTGTAAGCCGTAGGCAGGGAATGCGTCTTTCTTATTGTTCTGTAAAGTGCCAGGTACACAGCTGGTGCTATACAAATGCTAATAATAATAATCATAATAATAATAATAATAAAAAATTAATTAATTAATGAATTAATTAATAATAAAGGCTGGATAGGTTGGGGCTCTTCAGCTTGGAGAAGAGATGACTGAGAGGGAATAAGAGTGTTTTCAGACATGACGGGGTGGCTTCACCCCGTCCCGAAAACAACCCAGAGATTCCCCGCCGGGATCACCCAGGCATGGCAAACAGACGTGCCGGGGATCCCGGTGGGGAATCAGGGAGGGGGCGGGGCCGCGTGGCGCAACATGACGCGCGGCCGCACGGCCCCGCCCCCTCCACGCTGCCTCGCCGGCCACCCTCTGGGGAGACGGGCAGGCGGCGAGGTCAATGCCGCCGCAGCATCTGGCCGAGTTCGCCACGGCCCGGAATCCCGCCAGGGATTCCGGGCCGTGATAGCCGACCAGACGTTACTTCTTACTGATGCCCGCCTGGAATCACTTTCACCACGCTTCCGGGGATTCTTGTGCCGGGAGCCCGGGAAGCATGGTTGAAATTGACCCCATGTGGATATTCAGTGTGGCGAACATCTGGCGGCCAACGAACAGACGTGCAGGGCACAGTGACCACAGGTGGGTATTCACTGTGGTTCACTGTGATCTCGTCACGTTTGAAAATACCCAAAGACAGAAGTTTATACAATCATGAGTGGTGTGGAATGTGATAATAGGGCATTTTTATTTACCCCCTCAGATAGTACTAGGACTAGGGGACACTCCACAAAACTAAGAGGTAGCAGATTTAAAACAAATAAAATAAAGTATTTTTTCACTCAATGCACAATTAAGTTGTGGATTTTTTTGCTGGAGCATGTGGTCAAGGCCAGTAGTATAACTGGGTTTAAGAAAGGACTGGACATGTTTCTGGAGGACAGGTCCATTAGCAGCTATTAGCCAGGAAGGTATAGGGAATGTAACTTCTTACTGTCAGGAGATGGGAGTGAACAGAAGGGAATGAATTGCCCCATAGTGACCTATTTGGTACTTCAAGCAACTGAGATTGTTTGGTACTTCAAGCAACTGAGATTGGCCCATGTCAGAGACAGGATGCTGGGCTCGATGGACCATTGCTGTGACCCAGTATGGCACTTCTTATGTTCTTATGTGATTGCTTGTCATCCCCCTATGGTGTCCCACAGGATTCCATTTTGCTTTCCTTCTTGTTTGACTTGTTTCTGAGGCCACTGGGCAAGTTTGTACTGAAGCTTGGAGTAAGCAGTCATCAATATGCTGGTGCCACACAACTCTTCCTCTCTTTTTCTCCACCGAGGCCTTGCAGTCTCTACATGCTCTGCATTTTCTGAAGTGATTGTGTGTATGTGTTTGCAGGATTTGGGCTGGTATGCTAATATACCTTAATAAGCATTAGCAAGTCTTTCCAAAGCAAACAAGGAGGGAAAGGGGAAGCATAATGAATCTGTTTAAAATTACAGCCAGTTTTTAAACTCTTTTCTTTGGCCAGCTTTGGAGAATGTGATGTTTTCTACAGCTGTACAGTCATGTTAATCTAGAGGTACCGGCTGTTAGTTGTAAATTAACCCACAGGTAGCTCTAGGAGACGGCTTGGACTGTTTCCACAGAGTTCAGTAGCCAGATTTTTTTCAGTTCAAAAACAAGAAGCAGGTGGTATTCTTCCATGATTCATGGCAATGCATATATGAAACAAAATAATAACTCTTTTCCATTGGGAGAGATACAATTAACTAGGATCAAGCTTGAAACTATTTTGGGGGAAATTACAGCATTGTCAAATTACTATATACATCACATGCACATTCATTTATTGTGGAGTTGGTTGCTCATGACTTCATAGTAAAAGCTGTATTCTGAAATGGATTAATATGCGATATACATTCCTGTTTATTCCCTCATGTAGAGGCCTTCCTAAGTGAAATTTCACATATTTGAATATCCTGGACAGCGTCTTACAAAAAATATTTTCATACATTTTTATGAAGAAGTGTTTGTCATTGGATCCTGCCTGAAATTCATCTGTTAGTCCAACTTTTGTTTCCTTACCAAAAAAAATTTAAATTTTGCCTAACTGCACAGGCATTGGGTGACAGAATCATCTTGAGTGGATCTGGTGTGGCAGGTAGTTTTTACACCAAGTTTTTGCTAGAGTGTGTCATAATTGAAATTGAAAACTGACAGTTCTGCTAGTGCATATAATTTTCTGGCTTACTGTGCAGAGAAGCTTTTGGGGGGGCAGCTGGTTATAAAGCATTTTTTATATGTGGGTAAAGCACTGCAGATACTAGAGCTGGAAAAAAATGGATAATCCTGTCAAATGTACCCTACCCAAGCTGAAAATGGTGTTTTGGGTAATAACCTATATCAGCTTTCACTCTATTGGGTATCCATTTTGTTTTCTCCAGTTTTTCAGGAATTTTCAGTTCAGTTATTTTGGTTATGTCATTTCGGCAACGTTAGCATTACTATGCATGCGCAATTGACAAAATTTCCATAAATGAATTACCAAAATGACAGAAATGGCAAAACAAAAAACAAAACAGGATACTACTGTCACAGAGGAACATAGGGTCACACACGTGTAACACGGGCCCACATGTAGACTGCAGGCCTGGTAGATATGTAAAGCAAAAGGTTCCACATGTATGTAATGTTACAACTGAGAACTGTAAAACCCAGATCAGAGCTGTGACATGTGACCAAGTTCCAGGAAATGGAAAAACAGTTTTGTTGATTGCCCCAGACAGATGGCCAGAAACATTAACAATGCTAATGCCGGCAGCCATTGCCTACATGCAAGAGACAGAGAAAGCTGATAACGAGAACAAAGGGAATTCTAGGAGCCTCGAGAAGATACGAGGAGTTTCCTCCTGGGGATATAAGGAGTTGTACCCCAGAAAGAAGAGGGACCATCAGGAACTCACTCACCATCTTGCAGCCGGCAAGGGTGGAAAGACATGAACTGAGAGACAGGTCTTTGCTCTCTAACAACTCTAAGTTTGGAGACCCAGTCGCTTACATCAAGGGCTGAGAAGAACTTATGGACCTTGGTAGGGTAAGATGCTTATTTAGGAACTCAACCAGTATAGGTTAGGAATGCATTATATTTACCTTTGATTTCTAGTAACCACTCAGTATCAACTATCTTGCTTATGTAATCAATAAACCTACTTCTTATCTTTATGAAGAAGTGTCTGTGTCTAACATTGGAAAACAAGTGAGCAACAAGAGTTCTCAAGCTCTTGAGAACCGAGAGATTAAAGAGTCTGTAAACGGGAAGGATCGGGCCCTTGAGTGACAGAGGGGTTGTCCCTGCGGCAGGCTTGAATCAGCCAGAGAGAGAAAACTGGTTCAAGTGGGCTGTACGTGAGGGAAACTGAGTCACTCAAACCCGGTAAAGTGGGGGTGCGGACCTCCAACCTGTGACAACTACCAAAAAACAAACAAACAAAACAAGGTAGACAAGTACCTGTTTTGGTCACAGTTAATATTCAGGGATTCAAAGGGCCTGTGAAAATGCAAATAATGTGCACTTATAATAAACCCTCTACCTGTTTCAGTTCTAGAAGATACAAGACTTCTGTCAACCCTTTGACCTAGCTTCTAGCTTCCAACACATTATTTGGTTGCACCAAATATCAACAACTAGCACTTTTTGGAGGGGTAAATTGGTGTGTGCAGAAAGGGTGAGGAGAGTTAAGATTGTGGTACCTGATCTAAGACACATGATACCTGTAGTAGTGATAAGGTGTAGTGCATAGAATATTTGAAAGTTAGGCATTCTTGTTTGATGGTTTCTTTTTCTTACTTAACTGTTTTCTTTAGCTTTTTGGGCAACCATGTTATGTGTACATGACCCTTACTTGCTTTACAATTACAACAAAAGGTTTTATGTGTCTTAATGGATGTTCATAAAACTGACTGTCCATCCACATTTTGCTAAAAATGTCAATGCCCTTGGGTATTTTTAAACTTGACGCTACCACAGGTGGCCACGCTAACTCCGTCGTGACCACCCATGGTGGTGTCACGTCTGCTCCCACCCGTCAGATGTTTGCTGCGGGCAGGAGCAGAGGTAAACATGGACTATGACAGGGCTAACTCTGGGATGTGTGCTGGGGTCCCTGCCAGCGCACATACAGGAGTTAGCCCTGCCATGGTCCAGGGAAGCCTACCCCGGACTGTGGTAGAGCGGGCCATCATGGTCTAACTCCGGCTCATGGCCAGAACTTCTCTGGGTGGGTGCAGTGGCCTCATAGGCCCCGCCTGTCAGGGAGGAGGCAGGGCCACCCTGACCAGCGCAGGGGGGAGGTCTCTCACCACAGGCAGGATCTAAGCATGATGGCTCAAAGAGCCATCATGTCTAAAAATACCCCTTCTTGCTAGGTTCCTCCTCCTAGTTCCTAAGAAGCCAGGTTTATACTCTATCTTGTTACTCCCATAGGTGCTGGTAGAGAGACTAAAGGATCCTAAAGCACAACTGAATTTACTGACTTATATCCTTCCTTACACAGATCTCTTTGCCCTAGGTTTTTTGAGGTCAGCCTTTGTTTTGCACATGCCGTACAGCATAGGTTATGAGTTGTGCTTGCACCTTACAGTGCAAACAATTGCTAACACCAGCACATAGATAAGTGTTAGCATTCGCACAGGGGCAAAGTATTGATGTATGTACACTTACATATATACAAGTATCAGCTATTTCAACGTGGGCCACCTGTGGCGGGAGAAAGCAGGATATACATTTTGAAAATAAATAAATAAATAAATAAATAGATGTTGGGAACTTTTACAGTTGTTCCCATGGAAACTGGGTGGAGGGGTCCACTTTGTTGGATGCATTATTTCATGTAGTTTGTAGTAAAATATTGAAGCCAAACTGATACCATTCTTACAGAATTAAAATAGTGACTTCATAGCTCCGCCGGAATTTTTAATGGAGCCAATACTAGCTCTTTGGCTCCAGTTTAGTAACCACAGAATTTTAATGTTTGTCTGGAGACTACATCAAAATAGTTTCATATTGTAAATCCCATACTCTGAATGGGGGTTGTCTCTTTCCCCCTTTCTGAAATTGGTTGTCCCAACAATTGCTTTGATTTCCTCTTTCAGGCTGTCTGGAAAGGAATAACAATCCTTTCTACAAGAAGCAACAGACAAACTAAACTGGGTTGCATTTCTCATTTAGTTTCATCCTTCCAGTTTAATAGAGGGATTTGCTCTGCCCTTACCCATTTTTATCCTATGTGCTTCAGTAGCAGCAACTGGGCCTGCCTGAGGAAAAAGAGTACTGTCTGTCAACCTCTGAGAAACTGACCATGCTTACAAGAGCATCTGAGGCAAATACTGAAGAAAATAGCTCATAGGTCAATATAATGCTTCTTGTGACCCAATCATGGCTAGAATTCAGCCCACAAGATTGTTGGCATGTAGAGGCTACCAGTGAAACCTAAGAAGTTTCAGTTTCACAAGAACACCAAAACACAGCTTCATTTCGTTTGGATTCACTTGGATAAATTCGCTCAGATTCATCAAGACCGCAGTGCCACACTTAATGCAGTGGTGGGAGTAGAGACTGTAGAAGACCTAGCTTGTCCAATTTTATGGGATCACTTTCAGTCAGTGACACCTGCCGATGTGGTGGAGGTGCTTGAGACTGTTCGAGCCACCTCTTGTGAATTAGACCCGTGCCCGTCCTGACTGGTTAAGAGCTTCCGGGAGACACTGGGGCCGGTGCTGGCCAGGGTGGTCAACACCTTCCTGTGGGAGGGCAGAGTGCCAAGCTGTCTCAAAGAGGTGGTGGTGCACCTTCTGCTCAAGAAACCATCACTTGATGCTGACTCCCCTGCCAGCTACCGGCCTGTCTCTAACCTTCCCTTTTTAGGGAAGGTTATTGAACAGGTAGTGACTCAGCAGCTGCAGGGGCATTTGGACCGTGTCGGTTATCTGGATCCTTCGCAGTCTGGCTTTCGTTTTGTACCATGTTTGTTATCTGGATCCTTCGCAGTCTGGCTTTCGTCTGGGGCATGGCACTGAGACAGCGCTTGTGGCCTTGGTAGATGATCTTCACCGAGAAAAGGACTGGGGTCGATCGACCCAGTTGGTCCTTTTAGATCTTTTGACCATGAGATGTTGGTAACGCGCCTGCGGGACAGTGCAGGGCTGGGCAGGACCTTTCTTGAGTGGTTTCGCTCATTCCTGACTGGGAGAACTCAGCGGAGAGAGAGAGTTGGCGGTACTCTGTGATTATTTTTCATCTTACCAAGACCTCCCATGTGGGGTCCCACAGGGTTCGGTATTGTCCGCTCTCCTGTTCAACATGTATATGCAGCCGCTCGGTGAAGTGATCAGAGAGTTCAGGGTGAGGTGTCACCAATATGCGGATGACACCCAACTGTATCTCTCATTTTCAGCTGACCCAGGCCCGGCTGTCTCGGTGCTTATCTGCTGTCTGACGGCTGTGGGGGATTGGATGAGGGCTAACCAACTGTGACTGAATCCTGACAAGATGGAGGTGATGCTAGTGGGTAGATCAATGGAGGTGACGGCTCCATCGATTGATGGGATCTGCCCTCCACTGATGTCCCACGTGTGGAATTTGGGGGTGCACCTTGATGTGCAGCTCCACCTGGATGTCCAGGTGGAGGCTGTGGTGAGGAGTGCCTTCCACCAGTTACATCTGGTGCAGCGGCTTCGGCCGCTGGTTTCAGTTCAGGACCTGGCCATGGTCATCCATGCTTTTATTACCTCTCGATTAAACTACTGCAACACGCTCTACGTGGGGCTACCTTTGGTGATGGCTCGGAAGCTTCTGCTGGTGCAGAATGCGGCAACCCGGCTCCTGTTGGGACTGGGCCGCCGGGAGCATATTACACCGGTTCTCCGATCTCTGCACTGACTGCCAATAGACTTCTAGGCCCAATTCAAAGTGTTGGTCTTAAAGCCCTAGATGGTCTGGGCCCTGTTTACCTGCAGGACTGCCTCATTCCCCGGGTTCTGGATTGGCCCCTGCGGTTGGCTGGGGGCACACTGTTGAAGGTCCCCTGCGAGTCTCAGGGGCCACACAAAGCAGGGAATTCTCAGTCACTGCACTGCACCTGTGGAACCCCCTACCGGTGGGGGCACAATTGGCCCTGGACCTTCTGGCCTTCCAGAAGAACTGTAAAACATGGCTGTTCCATCAGGCATTTGGCGAGGGGGACCGGTAGGGTGGAGTGGGTAGGGATGAGAGGTAGGGTTGGGTGTGGGGGAAGGGGGAGGATTGGGGGGAGGGTGTGTTTTTATTATTAATGTTTTAAATTTTTAAAGTGTTTTTATATTGTTGTTTTTATGGTTTTGTTAGTCGCTCTGAGCCATTGAGGTGGGGAGAATGGGATAAAAATCTGTTAAATAAATAAATAAATAAAATTTGAGGGTAGCAACAAATGAGTATGGATATACTTATGTTGTATTTCCTACAGAGCTGAGGCTAGGAAAACAAATATTTTGGATTGATAACCATTTAGTTGTAACATCACTTTGTCAAGTGTTTGTAGTCATACTTCCCTGTAATGGGATAATCTGGTACTCATGCCTATCAGTCAAAATGTACTAAGGCTGCTTTTATACGAGCAGGTCACAGTTACGTGACCCACTGGTGCGATATTTCAAAATCCCACACGGCGGGATTAGACGTGACAATGGACGCAATCACACGCATTCAAGGCAGTTGCGCGTTGTTTGCCGACCGTGAACTAAAAACCTCAATGTATGAGGTTTTCAGTTCACAGTAGGGCTGTAGCGGAATATCGCAGCGGTAGCTATTTCCGGCGGAAACAGTGTTTCCGCAATTAGTGGAACAGCATGGCAGAGGCTTTCATTCCGCGGTTTCATTCCGCAGTTCCGCGGTTCCGCTTATTTAATTCCACAACTTAGTGGAATCGTGGAAACATGACATTTTCGCTATTTCCGCAATTCCGCCAGCGCCAAAAAATAGCGGAATAGCAGTTTTCCGCGATTTCTGCAATTATTCCGCAATATTTCCGCAATTCCGCGATTTGCAGAATTCCGGCGGAATTAGCGGAATATCCGCAGAAAAGTCGCGGTGTGGTGCGGGCAGTTCCGAAATGGCGGAACGGAATCACGGCGCGGTAAAAGCTGCTGCCGCATCAGCCCTAGTTCACAGTCGGAAAACAATGCGCGACCACCTTGAATGTGGATGATCGCGTCTATCGTCACGTCTAATCCCGCCTCGTGGGATTTTGAAAAATCACGTGAGCGAGTCGCACAACTGCGACCCACTCATATAAAAGCAGCCATAGTCATTATCTAGTCATTGGCAAATTCCTCAGTATGTTCTTTATTCTGGATCTTACATTTGGGAAACTTCCTGGTTATAGATCTAGGAGGCAAGCTCCTAGCCTCATCCCCTTTCTATCTGAAAATCCATGAAGCAAGTTAACCTTTGGTGCCCTGCACCTTCTTGGTGTCCCCTACTCCTACCTGGTGATCTATTCACACAGCTCTCAGATCAGATTTATGCTAATTTCCTTTTTGGATAGCTAGCAGTCCCCACACCAGACTGCTATCTGGCTAATAAGCCACTGGTGTTGGCCCTGTTTCAAAGGGTTATGCCCTGCAGCAACTTACAATGACCCTTGATTCTGCAAATGTTCAAAATACCCTGTAAATGTTGTGCTCAGTCAGTTATCAATAGTTTCTATGCTGTTTCTCTCTAGACACTGTTTCCCAACCTACACTGTATATATCTCAGTAATGGGTGGGATTTTGAAAGTGCCTAAAAAAGTATAGGAGCACAGATTTCAGTGGCTCTTTTGTTCTTAAATTATTAGATATTTTTGAAAATCCTCTTGCCAAACAGACACTGAAGAAATATCACAGTGCTTTATGCCTCCTTTCCTACCAGCAAGAGTATTTTGAAGGCTTCATCTGCATATCCCTGTTCTTTCTCAAGCCTTCTAATCCATGACGTACTGTAGCTGGAAATCCTAGAATGTGTATTGCACCATCCTGGGATGGCACAGTCCTTGGACCACACAGGATGTGCTTTGTAGATGCACTATAATCTCCTCTGGAAATTAAAGGTAAAACAGATGGAGTGCAAGATGTGTGGATGGATACCTACTTATATTAGCACTATTTCTGTCCAGCTTGTGGTTTGAAAAGAGGCATCAGAAGACACCTTTAAATATAAAAATTCACAAATCAGCACTTTATTTATTTATTTATTATATTTATTACAGTATAGCATATTACCTATCTTAAGGACAGAACCTTTTCCCAACAGAAAATGTATTTTCTGATGTGGGAAAAGTTTGGTTGAGAAAAAAAAATTCTCCCAACAAATCTTCCATGAGGATATAGCTTCAGATGACTGAAAAATTATAATTATATGGGCCACCAGAAAACTCTTTGTTTGGTTAAGAAAAAGCTGAAATGAAAATTTCTGCCAGACACTGTCCATTTACATGGACATTCTAAACCAAACCCTTCCCTCTGGCTATATAGCACATGTATTGGGTATATACAGCTGACCTTGTCTGTAGCAAACTCTGGCTACAGTGAAACTCTGTATCCAAGGCTCCCTCTTTCAGGGATGATTTAAGGCAGGAGTGTGGAACCTCGGACCCATGTTTCACAGGCCCCTTTCATACAGCCTGTGGCAGCTTCCCCTACCATGCCTTCAAAGACACCTGCCAGTGCCTTTCTTTTTTATCCAGCCTGCTTGGAGAGGCTGGTTGGGGAGGCCACTGTGAAGGTGAAGAAAGGGGTATCTAACTACTGCGAGCTGGGGCACCACCACAGTCTGCCCCCCTCAGAGCACTCTGGATTGTGGCTACTAGAGATGGGACTTCCGGTTTCAGAAAGAACCAAAATTACCCAATAATGGCCATTTCAGATTAATCCAAAATTTTGGTTCTTTTTCGGCATTGGTTGTATCAGATCTTTTGTATTGATTTTTGTATTGGATTTTTAACATTGCATTTTTTCCACATTAACTTCAATGGGAAAACCGCAATCTTGAAAATCCAACACAAAAATGAATGCAAAAGACCCGATACAGCTGATACTAATACAAGTACCGAAATACATGAGAACCAAAACCTACAGCAACCAAAACCAAAATTTTGCCCAGAGTTTCTCTCCTAGTGGCTACACACAGGGACTACTCTGTAAGGAGAGAGGCCATGCCTGGAACACTCTGTAGGGGAACATGGCCCCAGCCCATATTAGTTTCCCCTTTTTTATCTTCCCAGCAGTTCACACAGGCAGGCCAGGCAAAAAAGAAATCCATGAGTCTGCACTGAAAGCAAGGTCAAGGAGAAGCACTCCTGTCATCGTTATGCCTCCCGTAAAGCACTATGCCCTGGCTGTGGCTACATACTGAGACTGTGAGGTTTTGGGTAAGGGGAAAGGTAGGGAATACAGCCATGCCCTCACGACAGTCTTTGCTCGTCTGTAAATATCCCTCAGGATTGTATATGGCTTATGGGGAGTACATCCCCAGCCTGGATCATCATAGGGAGACAGAATGCAATGCCTCTATACAGCGTACCACAGTCTTGCGCACGGGAACCAGGACTGAGGACACAAGGGTGCAGTGGGCAGTGGTAGGGGAAGGTGCCCCGAATCCCAGGGAAGAGGAGAAGGGGGATAGGATGGGCACACAAGTCGGAGAACTCCGGCAACCAGGGGGGGTGCAATAGGGCAACAGATACTCCACACACGAATGTTTCACTCACCAATCAATCACACGACTCTCTCTCTCTCTCTCTCTCTCTCTCTAGCTCTCTGTGTCTCCCGTTCTCTCAGTCAGGGTAGGGGTCATTTGAAACACAAGTACAACAAGCAAGGGGGCCAGTCTCACAGGCTCAAGGCATTGATCACCGGCAGGAGCTGGAAGTCAGAGAGCTCCTTTTATATCCTGCTGCCTGCAAGAACGCTGGCGCAGCCGCTTTGAGGGGCGGAGCTATAATGCGGGGGGAGGTGGCTTGATGCGACATGCCTGGGTGGGGCTGAACGCCGGCAGCATTGTTGCTCTGCTCTGCCACCACTTGTAGCAGCAGCGGTGTGTTCACAGTCCTCATTTCTTCTAGCCCTGCAGGGGGCTCTGATGATGGTCCAACTGGGGTGTGGCGTGGCGGAGGTGCTGAGGGGAATCTGTAACTTCTGCACCCCACCCCCTGTGTCACCACAGGTACGGATGTGTCACTGGACCCTGAAGGGGGCCCTACCTCACATCCTCAGGCCCTGCTGCCAGGGCCTGAGAGAGACCATTCTGCAGGGGTTATGACCCCACCCTTACTCAGAGCACTCTCACAGTACACGCAGCCATTCTATATCAAAATACTCCTAGCACCCCACCCGCACCCAGGAAGCTCCAGTCTGGGATTCCCTCCATTCCTTGCAATGTTCTGACTCACAGAGCTTTCCAAACATTTGGATCTGGCCCAGTGTGGGGAGAAGAATCCCCATCCCTGATTTAGATAAATGTAAAATTCCCCTAGTATAGTCTGGCAGGACTGATTATAAGTAAAATTACCAAGCTCAGTGCCTGACAGGTAATTGCTGTCCCTCACTTCTCTAAGTTGCAAGCGTAGAGTCAGAGCTTACAGTGAGAGCAGACTCACAGTTTCTGATCTTGGTTTCAGAAGTGCCCCAGCACCATTCTCAACCAGCAAACCCTCAGCCATGATTTATAATGGGGGTGGGGAAAGCACTTGGGAGTGAGACCAGGAGCACTGTGCCTGTTAACATTGCAAGCCTCAATTTAGGCTTCCAATGCAGGCAGTGAGGGTGCGCTCCTGTTACCAGCCAACAACTTCAGTATATAAACCCCTGGGTAGAGCTGAAATGGGTACTAAATTTAGTACCCACAGGTAATACCCACATTTTTTAGTACCACATCGGGTATCCAATGGGTTGCCTAGGTACCAATCGAGTACCCAGATACCTGAAAAATCACTAGCTTCCAGTACTGATTTTTCAGTTTTCCAATTACCAATCAGTATATCGATATATTGGTTTGGAAGACGAAGAATTTAACATGAAAATGCCTTGCCCCCTCCCCTCATACCTTCAAATCTCTCCTTAAAACTCACCTCTTTCGCTCTGCTCTGTCTGACTCTTTATCCTGCTGAGCCACTATACCTATACCTACGATCGGTTTACCCTTATCCTTGCAACATGGACCTGCCTGCTGTCATTCTCATCGTAACCAAGCCAAGTACGTGCACTTGAGACCTCGCATCTTCATGAATGTTAGACCCCTTGTCTCTCCCTCTGTTCCCCTTCCTAAGTCTCTCCCCCAGCTCCTGTCTCTCAGATTGTAAGCCCTAGGGGCAGGGACCGTGTCTATTTTATTACTTTGTAAAGTGCCAGGTACACTGCTGGCACTATATAAATGTTTGTTAATAATAATAATAATAATAATAAAATAACAAAAATCAGGACCAGAAGTAGTTTTCACGGGACCCTAAGTTGAGTTTCCAGGACTGAAAGTCAAAACATTTTGGGACATTGGGTACCTGAATTGGGTCACAGTCGGGTACCGATTGGTATCTAATCATGTTGGGTCAATTCGGGTACCAAAAATTCGACAGGTATACCCATTTTTGTGGGGACCTTCTTTCAGCTCTGCCCTGGACTATAGCCAACTTTTTTCCAGGTCCAATTGGGGTTCATTATAGTGACATAGTACTATAGTTTTGGGGAGAACTACATATCCCATGATGCACTTCATGTGCACAGATGCTATACATGCAAGAGGAATTTCCATTTTAGTTAGGTGGACCATGCATATGCACTGAATGAATACCCAAAGCAAAAATTTTGCCTTCAGACATTTCCAGATCCTCCATTCCAATGGAAAATTTGAAAATCTTGATTTTTCAATTACGGATGAAAAATGTGAAACCTTTGAGATTTCTCATGACAAAAAAATCCCTTTCCCAGCCAATATTAGTTCTGAGTCATCCTCTGCAATTATTTCAGCCCAGCCACTTTTATTTTTTGTTCTTCCTCAAGACCAGGCCTTGCTTTCCATATTGGCATTTCCATTTTGCGTCCTGTCTATACAAATACACCAGTTATAGTACCTTAACTACAAAGCCCTATAAGGCCTAGCCCCCACGTATCTGCGGGACTGCCTCATTCCCCAGGTGTTGGATCGACTCCTGAAGTCATCAAGGAGTGACCTCCTCAAGGTCCCCTGGGTTTCTCGGGAGGTCACAATGGAGAGGGCATTCTCAGTGGCCACACTGAGGCTGTGGAACTACCTTCCGGCCGAGGCCCTGGTGGTTCCGGACCTCCTCACTTTTTGACGGATGTGTAACACCTGGCTGTTCCATCTGGCATTTGGCTGGGGAGATCGGTGAGGTTGGGGAGGTGGGGCGGGGGTTGTTGCCTTGGTTGTTTTTTGCCTGTCATTTATGTGTATATTTATGTGCATATTTATTCTGTATTTTATATTTTATTAATGTGTTAGAGTTATGTAATTTTATGTGTATTTTAGCAGGGTTTTAGAGGTTTGTTAGCCACCCTGAGTTAAATTGTTAAAATAAATAAATAAATAAATAAATTATAATAAATTATAAAACAGAGCTAAGCAATACTGGTGGCATGAACTGAATCACACCGTATCAATTGCTTATAGGGTGACATATGGAGATACGTATGTGAGATCATTTCAAAGTGAGGATTTAGCCTTTTTAATATAATTTTACTTACTGTTTATTGTGTGACTCATTTTACCCGATTGTCTTTCTACCAAGTCTTTCCTTTAATTCTCTTTTCATCTTTCTGCTGCAGCTCTTCAAAAGGCCTCATACTGTAACCTGTATATATTGAATGCATGATGACGTGAAACTCCCTGCCCAAGATGGGAATTATTTTGCGCTGGACAGAGTCAAGGTATAATTTTGCTTAGAGAGCATTCTGAAAATCTCTGTTTATCCCTATGAGCAAGGATCCGCATTCACTGTGTTTCCCCCTGCCTATGAGGATGCTGCTAAAACCAAAATTAAGCTCTTTGCTGCAATCATATTTTTTAAAAATATGAGATGATGATTTGATGTATTAAAGAACGGCTAAATTTACCATTGTTGAGGACAAAGCACAAATCTGATAATTTCTTAGCAACAAATTCCATGCAATTGCAGTCAAAAGACAGTTTAGATACATTATTTTTATGTCACATCAGCTGTATTAACCCATCCTTTCTTCACCAGCTCAAGCTTATAGAGTCTCTTTATGGCTCTTAATGGCTCACGTTGTTTTATCATGCAAAGAACTGAACATCCTTAGAACAAATTAACATCACTGGGAATTGAGGATGCCCAGACAACCTCTCAGGGTTATGTCTATAGGAAGCAGGCCCAGTACTCATTAAGTTAAGGCAAATAATCCTGACCATGGGTATTTTCTAGAGGTGGGAATATCGGTTCTTCCAAGATCCGATATTGCCGGTATTTGGGTGTATCGGCTTAATTCGATAAATCCGATATTTACCTGTATCGGCATACTGAATTTTTAACATTGGCCGTGGTACCTGGTTTTTTACATTGCGGTCATTGAAGTCAATAGCCGCAATAGCCGCAATGTAAAAAATCTGGTACCATGGCCAATGTTAAAATATCCGGTATGCTGATACCGGTATATCAGGTACCTGGGAGATCTGATACCGGTACTCCCTGGTGTCCCACCCCTAGTATTTTCATACATTACGAGATTGTTGTTCAACACACTGAATCACAGTGGATCCCATGTGGTGGCAGCGATCCCATGAATGTTTATTTGCTCCCCGCCAGATGTTCACCACAGTGAACATCTGTCCAGGATAAAATTGACCACGGTTCTGGAGGTGAGGCTGGCCTCACCTCCAGAATCATGGTAAGGTTGGCCACAATCCAGGATGGGGCTGACAATGGCCACGGTGAACATTTGCTTGCCAGTCCCATCCCAGAAGCAGGTCCCAACCATGGGACAGGATCGGGTACAGCAGCCTCATTGACCACTATGCCTGCCCATCCCCTCATGGGCGGGTGGCTGAGGGAGCATGGGGGGGCTGAGCAGCCACATGTCATGCCACGCAGCCCCTCCCCACGCAGCCCTGCCCCCTCCTCGATCCCCCTCATAGATCAGGCCAGCACATCTAAAGGATGGCCAGCCTGATCACAGACCAGAATCCTAGACAGATCCCAGTCCAGGATTCAGCGTGGCGGGCCAAGAGGCCCGTCACATCTGAAATTACCCCATATATAAAGAGGCGAAAGCTTCTCACACTTATGGGGTGTAGCTAGTTTGGAATGGGCTCAGGTGCAAGAAATGGACTTGGGCTTCCTGTCACCATCCTCTCCCCTGTCCTATCCTATTCCAGACATTGTGGTGCCTCTCCCTTCCTCCACTTGCTGTGCCTGAGCCCTGGAGACTTTGGCCATGCTGCCTGCCTCATGCTACTGCTGCTACCATGAGTGCTGGCTCAATCCTGTGCCACCCGCTGGGTGGCTCCCACATGCAGATGATTCCACTCAGCTCAGGGCACTTTTAAATGAGCGGGTTGCCATTACGCAACCCACTTGCACAATATTTCAAAATTCCCACAAGGCGGGATTAGACAAGATGGAAGTTCGGGATCACGCACGTAGAAGGCAGCCTCACATTTTTTGCAGATTGCAAATTAAATACCTCACAATCAAGGCGACCCTCTCGTCTAAAAGCGATCTATGTCTCCACCTAGCCATGCCACAACAGGACAGGATTGTGTCCCCCACCCCTAGCTTGGGGCCTGTGCCCTACCCCAGCTTGGGCCCCAGGACAAATATCTCTCCTGTCCCTATGATAGCTATGCTTATACCTGATGTTCATGTAGTTCTGGTCCTTTTTACACAGTCCCCTCCCCCCACTGGGTGTGCGAGCGGATGTGCGGGGGGGGCGGGGGGCGTCCATGCAAACACTGCTGTGGTGACTGTGGGAATGGGTGTGCGCCCATGGGAACACCACCCATCACCCACCCATGAAGCCATCAGACAAAACAAAGGAAGATCCATGGGGGGAGATGGGTGTGCGCCTGTGGGAATGGGCGCACACTCACCCACACACACTGCTGGCGCATACCCTTCCCCCCACCCACACGGTCCATTTAAAATGGCCTATGAGGAACAATTTGACCTACAAGTGGCACTGCAGTTCAGGAGGACACTCTGGACTGCAATGAAAGGAAAGAACATGAATGCAAGCTCTATGAGTATTTTTAGACACGTGCATCCCCACCCATTTCCCACCCATCATGCATACTGCAGGACTGCATAGAACACCAGTGCAGCCCTGCAACATGCAGGATGGCTGGGTGGGGAATGGGTGGGGAGGTAGTTGTCTAAACACACCTTATGAGTTAACCACCTAAAAGTTCATTGATTGCCCTGAAATGAACAGCTTGTTCTTGCTGCTCTTAAATTTAATTTATGCAGACAAATATATAAGGCAGTCATTTAGGCCCCAGCTTTTATTTAGCATTATCAAAATACAGAGGGCATCCGTACCAGCCAGAGATGCTGTCCCAAAATGTCTAGAATAGTAAAGTTATTTTTATAAAACTCCTACCTCATTCATCTTTATTATTAAAAGTAAAAGACTTCCTATATTTTTGTTATTAAATGTATAAAAGATTTGTACAGTACTTTAAAAGGCTGTTCGCCCAGGCCTTTGGGGAGGGTGGGGTAAGGGGGGATTTTTTTAGCTCCCCCACCTGATCCATTATTTATTATTTATTATGTATTATGAAGGCCCTGAGACCTGTTTTAATCATTTATATTGTATTGATGATTTTAAATTGTATTTTATTGGATTGTTTTATTGTTGGAAGCCGTCCCGGGCTGCTTGCAGGAGGGGCGGGGTATACATTTATAAAATAAATAAATAAAATAAATATAAAAACCATTATCTTTAAACTAGACATAGGCTTGCTGAAAACCTCTCCTGGCCACTTAGGCCCTTTTCACATGGGCATCCCACACACGCACATGTGCGCAGGTAGGGAGGCACCCGTGCTAATGCAGCGGCGGGTGCGGGGGGATGGATGGGTGCCAGTGGGAACCCCACGGGGGGTGGGTGGGGGTATGTGTGCGCTCCCATGCTCCAACCATCTCCACCCACCTCCACCCATCACTCACGCACGAAGCAACAGGTGCCAATGCCGGTTCTTCGTGCGTGGAGATGGGTGGAGGTGGGTGGAGATAGCTGTGCGTCCGTAGGAATTGTTAGGCACCCACCTCCACCCGCCACCGGCAAACACCCATCCACCCACCCACCACGGCTCATGTGAAAAGGGCCTTGACTGGAATATATTTGGTGATATTTTTACATTGTCCCCTCCGCGATAGCTGCGGCGGGGGTTTGGCGGCGCCCGCTTACCTTCCCAGGGAAGGAGGACGGGGAAAGGAGCGGCCGCGCGTACTGCCGAGGGAGAGGCCGTGGTTGCTACGCAACCAAAGGAGCCAGGCCTTGCCGCATGGGGAAGTGAGCCCAGCAAAGGGTAAAAGGGTTGCTGCGACCTGTTGGGGATGCCCGGTGAGAGCCTCCCCCCCCCTGGTGACTTGAGCCACGAGGGATCTCGGCCCAAGGGCAGATTTCGGGGCACGTGGCGGCTAGAGGCGGCCCGGCGGGGCACCTCGAGCTCTCTACCCCCCCCCGCCTGCCTTAATATCACCCGGCCTGCT
>QEPC01015431.1:171556-194578 GCA_003113815.1 Sphenodon punctatus | reverse complement strand
GCTCTGGCCCGGTGAAACCGGGATGGGGGCAGGGTGTAAGTTGAAGAAGTTTGTTAAGGTAGGGCACAGGAGGATTCCCCTCGGGCTTAACCCGAAGACGGCAAAATGGGCAACAGGGCACAAGGACAGCGCCTGTTACAGTAGGGGAACCTCCTGCGGCGATGGTTAACAGTTAGGAAGAGATTGATAGGACCCCAGTTTAAAGGGGGAAGTGGGAGGGTCACCTCTTCCCCCTTTTTATCGACTAACAATAAAGAGTGCGGCCATTCAAACCCATACAAGTGTCCGCGTCTTCCTTGGGAGGGGGTGCGTCGACAATGAAAGGGATGTTGTCAGAAATATAAGACTTTTGTTCTGAGAATATTAAAATGCCTTTGAAACACCAACCTAGTGTATGATGCTTTTATCTGTAAATCTCCAAGTGCTTTACAAAGGAGATAAACATCATTAGCTCCATTTTACTGCATTATTATTCCAGCTTCAGAGATGTGAATACAGATTCGTAAAGAGATTAACTCTGTTTCCTGAAATTGCTCAGACAACAATAAGAACCAGATTTTTTTCTCACAAGCCATGCTCTAACCACTACACACACACAGACCCTCTCCTAAATAACAAACTGAAATTCAAGCTGAAACAATGACGTTGTTTTACAGATTAAATTCCCACTAATAACAGATGTTGAGCCGTTTTCAAATTCTTTTTTTAAATAATGTGGTCTGGATATTGCCTGGAGCAGGATTTAATTTGTCTCATCATGTTATCAGACAGCTAAGCTGCCGTCAAAACAGGCAAGCCAGGAATTAATGGAAACATTTGTTTATGTGTTTCTTCAATTATAATAAGCAGACAGCAATATTTTAATTTTCATGCACTGAGGTTTCACATCCATAACCAACCAGCTTTTGTCTGACTTCTCTGCCTTCAGATTGTTAGGTTCACTCTTCATTGATAAATTTTTGGGCTGCCTGTAGGGTTCCAAAGGAGGAGTCAGAATGTAAAAGCAAAAATATTGAAAATCACATCACTTACACTACCACAGGGGGGATGAAGTAAAGTGCTTTACTGATGCTTAATGGGCATGAAGAATGAAATACTCGCTGACTCTAATCGGTGGTGTAAAACAAGGTGTAAAATACATTTTGATCATGAATATTGCCCTGCCACAGCAGCCCTGACATACAGGTTTGTGGATCATCGGCTTCTTTTCACAGACACAAAAAGTACACACAACAGATGGACAGCAGCTCTGGATTTGCTTATGGATACTCCCGTCAGCCTCGGGGTTACCTGTCTATCTGAAGAGTGCCCGCCAGATGTTCACAATGGAGCAGGCTTTGAAAGTTTCAGGGCAGCCCCGCATGGGGTGCTCCGAAAGATCCAGGAGCACACCTCATGGAGGAAACTGACCAAACCTGCGGCAATGGGCCAACGTGGAGCTCCTATTGGTCTGAATGGCCCCCCCGCGAACCAAACGGTGAGAGCAGCACCCAGAGTGAGCGTGGAATGCGAGCAAACTTCAAACATTAATTGGTTCCACGCACTGCAGGGAAAATGGAGGCCTGCATAAAGCTGGCCTTTTGCTCCTCGCCATCAGCACTGTGTGGGTATCATGGGTCCCTAGGCGTTTGAGTGCCCTGCTCTGCAACCCTAGGAGTGTGAAGCTGGGCAATGGCTGGCCCAGCTTCCAGGGCTGTGGGCGGTAAAGGGTTAATGACCATTGTCATGTCCCGTTGTCATATTTGCCAAAGTTGGGTTCCTAGCAAGGGGTGGGCTCCTGGGTGGGGGCTGGAGTAGTGAGCGGCGTGAGCTGGACCGGGAGGTTGGTCTGCCCATCTGTGTGTGTGTGTGTTCTTGACTAGGGGCTTTCCAAGGGCAGGGGAAATGTGTATGTGCTGCCCACATGCATGATACACCTGCATGCCCGATTGTATGTGCGAAGGTTGCCAAACCTGTGGAGATATGCAGCTCCTCCTTGGGCACACACATGACTGCTACAGGACTCTGGGCTGTTCCCTGTCCATCGAAAAACACCCAACGTTAGTCACATTTCACAAAGATAAAGCAAATCACTACACCAGCCCAGGAAAACAGTACAACTGTTGAGATGGTACCCTTCATGTCTATATTTTTTTAAAAAATACTGCCTTAGGGAAACTCCTCAAGCAGGAAATAATGAGGCAGAGGGTGTTGTTAGATGGATGCCTGCTCCACTTGTGCTCTGCTCTACCCCCAGGTGGCCCATCCATTTAAAGGTGGGACTACATAGAGTGAGGCAGAGCAGGAGCGGAGCAGGTGTCACTTGTTCCAGGCCAGCTCTGCTCACAGTGCACCGGAGCACTGCGAGTGGAGTGGGCTGCCCAAACCCGGAGCACCAGCCAGAGGTGGAGCAGTGGTCCATCTAAAGGATGGTCAGCCACTGCAGCTCCACTCACGGCCGTGGGTTGGCACAACAACTGCCATAGAGCTGTGAGCAGCAGCCTAGAACAACTCTTGAACATTCCTTAGCTCTATGGTGCGGGGGTTAGGGGTGTCCATGGGCAGACTGCAGTCCAAGGGGGGCAACATGCTCCATTTCAAGCCCCCATCACCAGAGTAGATCTTGGGGTGACTTCCCCAGAGAGACCTGTTTAGATGTTCATCTAAAAACACCTAGATTTTCAAAAGAACAAAGCTCTTGTTTATGCACTGAGATAAGGGTCATACTTGTGAAAATATTGAGCATCTAGTAGTCCCCTATAATATCACCTAAGAACATTAGTGCTGTACTGGGTCCTTCCAATGGTCCATTCTAGCCCAACACCATGTCTCTTACAGTGGCCCGTTTTGGTTGCTTTAGAGAAGTACATAGCAAGTCAGATTGGAGCAATCCATTTCCTGTTATGTACTCGCAGATCCCAACCAGAGCAAGCCTTGGGTAGGGGTGGCAGGGCCTATGCCCTGGTCCACACCATTAGAGGCCCGAGAAGCTCCTGGTGGTCCCAGGGGAACCTCCATAGCAGGACTACTGTGACTAATTGCCAGTTATGGACATATCCTCTCAGAATTTATCCAATCCTTTTTTAACTCCTAAAACTATAATTTTCTTTATTAACGACCTTTAAAGAGGATCTTGGATCCAGAATTCTCAGGGACTGCCATGGTTTAGATGTAGTCACTTTCTGTCTCAGTGTGAAGTCTCCTTCCACCCTTCTGGTTTTATGCATGCATGGTTTTGTCAGTGGGTATTTTCAGATGAGCAAGTCGATGGGGGAGGGGGCCCCATGGCCACCGAATGGCTCTGCACCCAAACAAGAGGAGGGCCTGGGGAGCGAATCAAACAGGCAGCTCCCAGCATGGCTACTGCTGCTACAGAGGAAGCCACCAGTGCCGCCACACATTTCTCTTGCCCTGCACAGCTCACTTCAGATTTCCTGGCATTGGTCTGTCAGTGGCTGAGTGTGGGGGCTCCATGGCTTGTGGGAGCACGCGTCCAGCTGCAGATCCATGGCTCATGGGTGGCCATGCAGGGTAGCATCTCCTCTGAAAACACCCACTTACTTACACTGCATACCAGACCCTGCATAGACATACTACTTACTTATTACTATTTTCTATAGCACTAATAGGCATATGCAGTGTTTTACAGTCACAGATTTTTTGAGGCAGGTCCCTGCCCAGTGGGCTGATAAACCAAGATGGACAAGGATGAAGGGAACAGACAGGGAAAGAAAGACACACACACATATATATTCCCATTTTACAGATGGGGTACTGAGGCTGAGCGGTTGTGACTTGCCTAAACCACTCAGTAAGTTCATTGGCTAAAGAGTCAAACTCTGGTCTCCCAGATCCAAGTCCAGTACCTTATCCACTACACCACACTGGCTCTCAACACACCATTATTGTTCGTGCATTTTTCTAATATGATCACCAGCATTATCTCCTATAATTAGCGTGTTTGAGGTTTGGGGCAGAGGGAATGATTGTGTAATGATATCCAAAGTAAGCTGGTGAGTTTACAAATGTAAGGACTTGCTCACCAAATCAGTTTGTAAATGTAGCCCTCCACAGCTTTACCCTCACTCCAGGTCTTGGCCACCATTGAAGTCACAGGGCTGGATTCAGTTCAAAGATTTCTTCAGTATTGCTCTTCATCTTGCTTTCATCCAAATCAAACACAGGAAACAAAATACAAATGCAATATATAAACTGATAGAATAGCATGGGGATGCTCTAAAATTTTCATTGAGGAAAGTTTGGGAGGCCACATTTCTCAAAACTGGACAGAACCAAAATAAGGAGTATCAGATTTGATACCTAAGGGCATGAATGCATTCCCGCAAGTCAGAAAGAAATACATTTCCTAGGTTCAGTACCACAAAGTTGTCCAGGAGGATGAACAAGATTTAACCTTCCTTTTCAATGACACATTAAAAAAAAAAAGCAGCATAGACTAATAGCCTAAATACTATGTTGTAATCCTAATTCAGAGCAATAGCAGAATTCTGAGAAGGGCAGCCAGCCAACATCCTGACCCCAGAAGCCATGCCCCAGTGCTCACCATCCTGCTCTCCTGGCCCTTCCCACACATCAGCAGGGAAGGAAACTATTCCCCTCCACTTTCCTTCACCTTTCATGCTCCAGCTGTACTGGAGAGAGAAGCAGGAGAAGCAGCAGTGGCAGTGAGGTGAGGAAGTGACCTTTGCCTAAGTGGCCAAAGCCAAAGTACCCTCTTCTCCTCTACCTTCCTCTGGCTGTGTGGTTTCCTTCCAGGACCGCACTGGGTTTAATCAAACATGCATCTGGTGCGCCAGCTACACAGCCAGGGGAGGGAAGCAGTCACCACCATAGTCAGGTCGGGACATTGGACGGACATGAACCCGATCAGGCTGGTCAGCGAGCCCCGCCCCGCCCCACCCCCAGTGAGGGAAGAAAATAAACATGCGACTGGGTGGCCCCACTTCCGGTGCTCCCCCAGTCCCCTGCCCCCACCCTGACAGGCAGCCATGGTGGTCAATCACAAGACGCCATGGTTGGTGGCGATGGCAGCCCCCAATCACCGGAGGGGGGTGGCAGCAAGAACAGATGTGCTGGTCCGCTATGGCTCACATTGGCCTGCCTGGCGGCCCTTAGCCCAGACTATGTGCCCAGAATCATTTTATCTGGGCCAGCCACCTACCTGAACCAGGGCAGTAGTGGACCTATATCTGGCAACCTGCAAACAGAAGCGCCAGTGAGTCTCTGACCTAGACAGGCCATAAGGGGCCCTCGCCATGTCTGTTGTCATCCACTGTTCCTGCTCCTATTGCTGCTCTCCATCACTTCCTCCCCATTGCCAAGAGCTGCCTCCCATCATCCAGGTGGTGGAAAAGAAGGAGAGTGGCAGCACAAAGCACTGGAAATAGGGAGAAGGGCATGAGAGGAAGGGGAAGGTTGTGCTACTAAGGATATGATCTTTGGGTATCTATGGCCATGACCAAGAAGGAACTTGGGGCCCTGCCTCTTATTGTTCTCCTGAATTGTTCCAGGGCCTGGTGCAAGAGCCACTAAAATCAATAGCAGTTTTTCTACTGACTGCCTTTGTGACTATAGGAAGATGCTTAACTTTTTGGTTTTTTCATGTGAAGAATACATCTAACACCTAATTTACAGGACTACATGGTGAATGATTAATGCATTTCAACTAAGGGCGAATTCACACGTGCAGCAATTATCTGGATTTTTAAAAACTGGTTCTCAATAGTTTGCTGTTAACAAGTCCTGTTGCATTCACATGCATGCCATACCGTTTTTAAGTACAGCGAAATAATGCATTCAGACCTTCTTGTAGTGCGTGCTTACCCGGCTGCTCAGTACGGTTCAGTTACAGGAAGTGGCCTGTGGGGAGCCAGAAGGTTGCTACTTTGTAGCAAAGTACAACTTTGCTACAACCTTTGCTGCAACTTTGCAAACTTTGCAACAACCTTTGCTACAACCTTTGTAGCAAAGGTTGCTACTTTGTAGAATCAGGGAGTAAAGAGGGAGAGCCTGAGGCTGCTGGAAAGAAGCCCCTCGCATTCTCTCCCTGGTTTCTTTCCGGTATCCCGCTGCTGCTACTGCTGCAGCACTACGGTAGAGGCAGAGGCAGATGATTGAAAGTCCCTTGGAGGGAAGAACTTTTTTGGGGAGAAGCATGGAGGGGAAACATGGAGGGGAAGAACTTTTTTGGGGAGAAGCTGGCTGCAGCCTGCACCCAGCGAGGCAACTACAGGGCTCCAGCTGGTCTCACTGCTTCCGGTAGGGGCAGGAGTAAAACAGCGCACTTGGAAGCACGGTTGCATTCACATCAGAAAAGATTTCACACCAGTTAAAACCAGTACGATGTTGCTTTCACACTGCTGTTAAGTGCGGATTTATTGAAAACGGACAGCAAAAAGGTAGGTTTGAGTAGCTTTGAAAGTCGGATTTCTTTAGTGCGATATTGACCGCATTTAATCGAATTTATGTGTTCAGACATGCATGAAACATTCGTTTTTTTTAAAAAATCGCAAAAATCAGAACGTCTGAATCCCCCCTATGGTTCTGGAATTGAGTAATGCTGAGTCATATCAAGGCCTATATACAAATGTCTCTACCTTCGAGGCTGGGGCTCCTCAGTCTCAGCTCCCCCCTCCCCCCATCAATCAGGCACAGTCCCTCCTCAGGCCAGGTGTAAATCTCATACAGTGTTAGGGTCTCTCTGTTTTCAGGACTCTGCAGCCTGCCAAACCCCACAGCTCAGGCAGCACCTTCTGAGCCAGGTTTGTTTGGAGGCAGAGCCCAGCGTAAGCTTCTGTCTCCTCAAACTCTTCCTGCTAACTGAGCCCTTCCAGGCTCTTGAGGCTTGTGGCTCTTCCAGCCACACCCAACCTCTATTTATTATTATTATTATTATTATTATTATTATTATTTCTATAGTGCCAGCAGTGTACCTGGCACTGTACAATCAATAGTTATAGACAGGTCCCTACCCCAAGGGCTTACAGTCAAAGAGACAAGGAAGGGGGCAACAAGGGAGAGGTGAACATCAGGAGAGACAAGGATACTTCCATGAGGTTGGAAAGTTGCTTGCAGGTGTACATGGATAACTTGTCTCCCCCTCTCTTGTCTCTTAGACTGTAAGACCCATGCAGGTAGAAACCTGTCTATAACTATTGATTGTACAACACCATGTTCAGCACTGGTGTTAATAATAATAATTATTATTATTGAGACTAAAGAAGGACTGGTTACGTTGACTTTTCACCGTTATGCCATGTTTATCAATATGCCCAGTAATTCTGTTTTTGACAATCAATTCCACCAGTTTGCCCAGCACCGACATGAGGCTCACTGGTTTGTAGTTACCAGGATCGTTCTGGAGTCCTTTTTAAAGATCTGTGTTAAATTCGCTACCCTCCAATACTCAGGTAACGTGGAAGATTTCAGTGATAGATTACAAATTACCATTAGTAGGTCCACCTTACATCTATGACCCATTCCCAGTATGTGTGGCACCAGTGTTCTGGCCTCCTCCATCCCCACACAGCCAGTCTTAACCACCATTTTGCTGTTACTCTGCCCCACTGGACTGGATTTTTTCCCCAAAGAGCGTCAAGTAGCACCTTCACCTCTATGCAGGTGCTACTACACTTAAAGAGTCAGCATCTCCATTTGGCTATGTCCTACCACACCTCCCTGCACTAATTAAACTGTTCTAGGAAAGAAAGGCTGGCAAGTCTGGACAAACAAAACAAAGGCAGTTTAAAGCATTTCATTTGGACTTGCTTTTGCTTTTAATCAGTTAACAGAGAGCTCTCAAACTTCCGTATCTCTATAGCAGAGACAAAAGACAAAGTAAATAGAGATGGGGAACCTCTGGCCCATATGCCAAAATTTGACTTTCCGGTTCTGGAACTGGCCTACAGATGCAGTCCCTGACCTCCAGCACTAAAGAGTAAGATCAGGGTAAGGGAGTAGAGATGAGGGTATTCACTTAAGGATAGGGGATGGATCCATGACATATATCCATGGTCTGGAACCTCTCATTCCATCTCTCATCCTGACCACTCCATAAGCATCCTACCCCATTATCCATCCCATAGAGCTGGTACTGATTTTTCAAAGCAGCCTATAGCAGGACATTTTTCCCAGTCTCTGAATTAAGATGACACTTTTTTACTGGACCCATTTCTGTTTGTGAATCCTGTTGTACTGGACCCATTTCTGTATGTCAGGGTTAAGCTTCATAGAGCTCTAAGTCATAATAATAGATTTTATTAACGTAGCCATAGGCCAAACAAAATGACAAAAACAGAAACAAAAAACAAAACACAGACGACAACTACCATACATCCGAATCTCTTCTACAACACACAGGTGACATAAAAATAAGATAATAAAACCCTTAAATAAATGTATGATTATGGTTATATTGATTCCAACTACCTGACTAAAATAAGTCTATTAACATCACAACACAACACAACAGAAAGTGGCAAAACACAGAACACAATGGATCCTACACTCTTCTGCACCACACACTAAACAATATACTATATACCCGATCACCTAGATAAGTGTTTAATTATATTAACTCACACTATCAAGCTGAAATGGGTTTGAGTTTCCAACTGAAATGTGTTTGATAACATAATATTCAGATAGCCATAAGCAAAACCTAAAAGGTATGAAAGATATAAACTATGACCAGGTAACCTAATCTGATACAAATAGCAACAGCCCAGCAATCAGATTGCATTTAACCTAATGGGAGACATTTTGATTGCAAGAACAAGGATCTGGTATTAAATGCCAACATCAGAAATGTCATTACTTTAACTGAAATTTCTTGGGAACTATCCCCTAGAAATAATTTTAACAGCCCCCAATCAGTGTAACCATAGAGTCGTTCGATAATTGGGTCCAGGATATCTGCCCTAAATCGATTGTACAGGTGACACTGACACAATATATATTGCGTAGATTCAATAGCAAGCATATCGAAAGAACATAGTTGATCATCATATGCCATACCATCCAGACAGCCTTCCTTTGGAGGGAAGAGCATTTACACGAGCAGAAAAAAAGAGTAACTTCTCTCTAAAGGGGCGAGTAGAAGCCAAATACGGGGCCATTTCCTCTAGTGGAGGTAACCATGAGGTATACCCAGCCATATGCACAACATTACCAATTTTAGAAATGTCTTCTTGCCTTTCAATGTCCCTTAACCTAAGTCGGATTTCAGCTTTAGCAGTTAAGATGTCTTATTGCCGCTGTTGGAGTGCCGTTGGGAGCTTTTAGGAGTGCTAAGAAACCAAGATTCAATTGCATTTATATCTTTCCGTACCAAGGGAGCCCAAATATCTGCACCATATAGGAAAGAATCTCTCACCTTGGCTTCCAGAACCCCCACTGCTAGATCGATATTTTTCCTCCCCTGACCGGAGAAAAGTCTTAGAGTGGCCTGTGCCGAGCTCTTAGTTACCAGTGTAGCAGAATAATAATGATCCGTCCATTTCCCTTGTGACTGTAGGAGGATTCCTAGGTACCTAAAGCACTTAAGTTGCTGAAGGACCTGATTATTAATAGTGCATATATAGCTTTTTCGACTGTTTGAGAAAACCACTACCTTTGATTTACTGTAGTTAATAGTAAGCCTATTTTTAAGGCAATACTCTGAGAAAACTTTTAGCTGCCTAGTTAATCTAATCTGGGTTTGCAACAGGACTGCCAAATCATCAGCATATAAGAGTGCCCCTACTGGCTTAAGTGCTAATTTAGGAGGAAAAATTTTTGACTGGGCCAAAATAGGTGCCACATCATTAATGTGGAGATTGAATAGGGAAGGCACTAGGACACAACCTTGGCGGATTCCAAGTCCCACCTTGATCTCTCTCATGGTGTGCCCTAACTTATCCGTTTTTATCTCCAGAGAAGAATCCTTGTACAAATTCTGGATCAGAAGCAATAATCTTCTGTCCATTGTAGATTTTAAAAATTTCTCCCATAACAAATCCCTACACGCAGAATCGAATGCAGCCTTTAAATCTCAGAAAGCTACAAACAATTGACCACCTCGCATTCGATACTTTTCAGTTAGGTGCAGCAAAATCAAATATTGTTCCACTGTTGAACGACCCCTCTGAAACCCTGTCTGCTAAGGATGGAGGATGTTATTCTGTTCCATCCAATGAGACAACTTATTCAGGCAATATTTAGTAAAGATTTTACTTACTACACTCGAAAGATTAATAAGCCTATAGCTTCCAGGGTTGCTATGCGAACCCTTCTTATAAATTGGCACCACCACAGCTTTCCCCCAAATGATTGGAACCTTACCTGAATTAATTATTACTGTAAACAGGGCTACCAATACCAGAATCCACCAGTCCAAGTGTGCCTTTATAAATTCCACCTAGACCAAATCCGGACCCGGAGTCTTATTGTTGCTAAAGGTCCCTATTATTTCCACTAACTCCTCCTCTGTCACTGGGGGCCAGGCAGGCATCTGCTTGAAAACAACTGCTTCTTCTAGAGAAGAAACCCATCTCCCCCCCCGCTTATTTTCGGCATATCCCAGAGAGAAGAAGTCTAACCAAGACTGCTCTGGGACCGGTAAGGACCATTCAGACCTCTCTTTCTTTAGAGCCATTAACTAAGGACCTTTTAAGAGTTCTTAGTTTTATCAGCTTGCACTGTCTTCCATCTCGCTTCCTCTTTAAGGTGCTTTTGGGATTTAATAATTTCTTTATACAACTTCCTAAGAGAGAAATAATGGGCTGGTAGACTAGAATATAATCCCTGCCGATACTCCCAATACACCCCTTTCAGTTTTCTTCAGACCTCCCTACACTCAGAATCAGAATCAAACCAGACTTGGTTTCTGGGCCTCCCAAGCCCAGATCCAAAGAGGGGGTGCGGGGGGGGAGACACTCTGGATATGATTTTGAAAGGTGAGTGACAACCGCCTATAAGCTTCTAAAATAACCTGACTTTCATCCTTCCCCAAAATATCCTCCACCCAGCCCTTTCAGAGTTCTCTCTCCATCAGAAACTTCAGTAATTGCGACAACTGCAGTTTCCATTTAGCCAGGCAATACAAGCCAGGGATAAATGTAGTCAAGAGACGGGGTGGAGGTAGGGACCCACTTACCTCCCAAGGAGAATTGAGAAGCAAAGATAGCGTCAGATGATCGCTTATTACATTGGGAGCCACAAAAAAAAACCTTAACATGTTCCAAAACATTAGGAGAAACAACTAAATAATCTACGACACTCTCTCCCTGTGGGCCAATAAATGTGAAGTGACCCTTCCTATCACCAAACCCAGAACCATTAATAATGCATAACTTAAATCCTAGAATCAGGCTAGTGAACCTAATACCTGAGGAATTTACCTGCCAGTCCTTAGAGGACCTCGTATCCAGCTTATCCAGCTTATCTGCAACCAGAGTTACTGGATAATCACAGTAAATTTGGAGAGCCTCATCCTCAGGACCAATCCTAGCATTAAAATCTCCCATCATTATAAAGAGAGTCCTTGGGAATTGTGCTAATAAATTCGAGATCAGATTTTCCAAAATAGCCCACACCTTGTCCTCATATGTACCCACATTACCTGGGACAATATATATCGTAAGGAGAATAAACAACTGCAACCTGGCCCTAAGAATTAGGCCCAAGGCAAAGGACGAACATTTAATTTCCTGGATCACCATGGGAGCCAAAGCTTCCATCGCAAAACATCCCAGACCTCCACTAAGTCGCCCTCTTTTACTAACTGAACTAGCTGGGAGAGAGAAAGACTTAAAGCCTTCTATCTCTAACAGATCTTGAGTCCAGGTTTCCTGTACAAAGACCAGCTGGGCTTTTTTAACATATGCAATGAAATCCATATTATTTTTACACACCTGCTAACCTGAAGCATTCCAAGAGCAAATCAAAAAAGGCTCAAGCTCCTGATTCAAACAATATCATGTCTTCTCCTCACTGGAAATCTCATCAGTCGGTGTTACTTGATGTGTGCCATGGGGTAATAGCAAAGCTTCCCAAGATTCAAGGTCCTCCTGGTCCTCCTAAAGTCGAGTTTGCACAAATCTCCTGTACACTCAAATTGATTAATTCGCTATTTTCCTTTTCCTGGGCCAAAAACTGAAAGTTAATCTCACCCACAGATACCATTGGATCTGCCAAGTGCAGAAGTGTATCATTTATCGAGACATCTTTGCTAGTATGACCCCTTCATCTAGAGGCATCATGTCCAGAAACCCCCTCAATTTTAGCCATTACATTCAAGGTCTGAACTAGATAGTTCCCCTGTTCCCTAACTGAACTAAGAGCCACTGCCCCTTCCAGTATAGGGCATAACATCACCTGGCTTTGAGTCAGGGTTCTGTCTTCCAACAGCCTAATAGCCAAGGAGGAAGAATTCTGTTCAGCGGGAGCATGTACCTGTGATCTATCCCTAATTTGATCGACAAGCATGGATTCTGGCTCCATTTCTGTTGGGTATGATTTTATGTATTTTAGGACCCCATCCCTTTCTTACCCCTGGTACACTAAAAGTTCTTCTAACACCTATCTCTTGTTTCTTATCCCCCCTCCCCCAACCTCTCCCATTACATCTGATTGCAATCGCTTACCTTCAACTCTTTTCTCTACTACTTGTTGATATCCAGAGGAAAAAGAAACAAATGCTATGTCCCTATATACTTCCCTTAGTGTGATGCCCCATGAACTAAAGAGATCCGGCTGTTCCAAGATTAACATAGCCAATCTGGGTACTTGGAACTCAACGGATCCGCTGAGTAAATCTGGCAGCTGGCAGTATTTGGTAATACTTTACATGCCTTGCAGGTATCTCACAGGCCAAGACGAAGGACAAATGTCACCAAATGGCCTCCTTAGTATCCCACCTAGGGAATAAGCTATTCGGTAGTGGCTGCACAATAAAAGTTACAGCTTCCTGGACCAGTTGTAAACGTTCAGTTAGATTACTTACCCTACCCCTGTCTAATCCCCTCTCGGAAAAACCTTGTTGGCAGTCGGGAGGGGGTGATACCTTCTTTTGGGGTGCTAAATCCTGATTTAAAATATCTTGGGCTGTTTCACCCATCCTGACAGCCTTGAGGGTCTCTATATATTCTGTGATGCTACCCATCTGTGATTTTCGAGCCCTAAACAGAGAGGTAATCTCCTCTAATTGCGTTAATAATTTCTTAACTAGGTTACCAATAAGAAAACATTTGTTTCCTAGTATAAATCATGCGCCGTTGAATCTGATCTTGGTTTGAAGGCAAAACCTTTATCCGGTAAAGAGTCCTCCAAACCTAACCGGAAAGAGTCCAGTAGACTAGATATAGATTTGGCAGGTATATCTAATGAAGTTTTAATGATGACTCTAGACTAGGAGCCCCTGCTGACAGATAATCATCTGGGGAGATTTTATCATCTAGTCCTATAAAGCTCTTCACAACCTTGCTCCCCCCTACCTCTCTGCACTTATCGCCCTCCATACTCCAGCCCGTGCACTTCGCTCCTCCTCTGTCCCTTCTCTCACCCTTCCAAGCCTTCCCTGCTCCCCTAAGCACCTTCGTCCCTTCTCACTTGCTGCCCCCCATGCCTGGAACTCCCTCCCTGTCCACATCCGCCTTGCCCCCTCCCTTCATATCTTCAAATCTCTCCTTAAAACTCACCTCTTTCGCTCTGCTCTGTCTGACTCTTTATCCTGCTGAGCCACTATTCCTACGATCGGTTTACCCTTATCCTTGCAACATGGACCTGCCTGCTGTCATTCTCATCGTAACCAAGCCAAGTACGTGCACTTGAGACCTCACATCTTCATGAATGTTAGACCCCTCGTCTCTCTGTTCCCCTTCCTAAGTCTCTCCCCCAGCTCCTGTCTCTCAGATTGTAAGCCCTAGGGGCAGGGACCGTGTCTATTTTATTACTTTGTAAAGTGCCAGGTACACTGCTGGCGCTATATAAATGTTTGTTAATAATAATAATAATAGTCCAGATTTAGAGCAGAGATATCCATCAAGCCTCTGCTGCTTCAGTTTTGCCTCCTCTAAGGGGGCCACTGTATCTTGGTGCCTCCTTTTCCTACTCATCTCATCAGTAGGCACCCTCTCCAATCTAAATAGAATAATTAAGGAGAAGCCCCCACCCAGCAATATAGTCCGATCAGAACTTATATATCCAAGAAATCCCCGGTGGCCACCCCCTACAGCCAGCGTCTAAGACCGCGTACACAAGGACGCACCCTTACGCGTGCAGTTCTTAGGCGCGTGGCCCATGGCGCCGCCTCGGTGGGACTGGTACAAGTATCTCCATGCTGGCGTCCCGGTCCCAGATGTCCCCAGTGATTGCCCGTGCCCTGTGTTGGCCAGGATCAAGTCTCTACACCACTGGGCTCTTGTGAAGGTGTCTCTCTACCGTTGTCAGTCACCCAGAGCCAGAGGCAGTATCACTATCACGGCAGCATGTAGTCTCTCAGGAGGGATTCTCAGGCTATGTCCACTCCTACAGTCAACATCCCTGGAGAAAATTCAACCTCATTAAGGGAAGACCCTCGGGCTGGCACTACTCCCAAACACACAATCCCCCCTGAAAGTAGCAAACAAGCACACTCCCCTCCCTCTCATCAGCTCTATGTCAGACGTTGCTCTTCTGTTTCACTTTTTAGTATACATTGTTTGTTTCTTTTATTTTGTGGGTTATTTTAAATGATTATGGTTTACATTTTAATTGTCTTGAAAGTAGGCAGGAAAAAGGGGCCTTTTTAAATCCATTGATCTTGTAAGTGCGTTTCTTGCTCAGTTAGAGTGTTCACCCTGTTCCACACACACGGCTGTTTAGAAATCTAACTGACTGGCTGTTGACCAAAATAAATTGAATGTCCTTCATATAACATCCCTGTAAAATTTGTAGTCATGCATCAAAATGGATAAATCTTCAGAAGAAATATATTGTGCATCCAGGTTCCAAAACCATTTCTCAAAATCATTTTTTCCCCTTAGAATTTAATATATATTTTGGCTCCAAAGTAGCTAGAAAATTCAGTTTTGGTCCTAAGGTCACAACATTGTTGCTTGATCATATACCACTCTCCACTGATGTCTGAACAAACCGAAAAAATGCTGTTTGGCATAGTCAAAAGTAGAAAACCAAAATTACAGACCACAATAAAGCCTGGCAGTAATCATCTACAGTCTTTAAAAGGGAATACAGTATATGCTATAACTATAATACTTTCAGCTTCACTGGGCCTCACCAGTAAATTCCATTCCATTTCTTGTTTGATTCACTCCTTTTATTACTATTATATACCTGTGGATATAAAACATAGAGAGCCACTCTTAAGAGTTCCCCTATTTGCTCTTTGTGCTCCTTGAGCAATAAAAGGGATTTTGGAAGCTGGTTCAAACAGCCATTAGGGAATTCTCATTTCATAAGGGAACTCTCAAATGACATAAAAAATTGGCAATTCTGCACCATCTGCCTCCGTTTCCATCCTTCAGTCATCCGCCCCCTCCACTTTATTCTGTGGAGGGTGACATACCATGGTAAGTAGATGGGGCACTGCTTAAGTGCTTCATGATATCAGTCAGAATGCACGGCACTTTATTTAATTTATTTATTTATAAAATGTATACGCCACCCCCTCCTGCTAAAAGCATCTCGGGGCGGCTAACAACATTTAAAAATACATATTAAAATAGACAACAAACCAAAATACAATTAAAACAACCTAAAACCCCCAAAATAAACAATCCATGCCTAAACCCTCCCTAACCCAACCCACGCATCCCATCTCCCTCAGTAAAGGCCCAGCGGAACAGCCAGGTCTTGCATTGCCTACGGAAAGAGGGGAGGTCAACGGTCAAGCGGACCTCCAACAGGAGGGAGTTCCACAGCTGCGGCACAGCTACAGAAAATGCCCTCCTCAGAGTCGACACCCGGGGGACCCAGGGGACCTGAAGGAAGGCACTCCCTGATGACCGCAGGGGCCAATCTAGGTCTCAGAGGGTGAGGCGGTCCTGCAGGTTGGTGGGTCCCAAGCCGGTTAGGGCTTTAAAGGTCAGCACCAACACCTTGAATTGGGCCCAGAAGACTATTAGCAGCCAGTGCAGAGAGTGAAGCACTGGTATAATGTGCTTGTGTCGGCCCGTTCCCGTTAGGAGACGGGCCGCCGCATTCTGCACCAGCTGCAGTCTCCGAACCAGCACCAAGGTTAGCCCCACGTAGAGTGCGTTACAGTTTAGGGGGTCAAGTCCACTATAAAGATATTTGGAAATACTCTTCTACTACAGAAATGGCTCTCAAATTGTTTTGACCAGTGTGACATTATTTTGAAACTTAAATATCATCCTGTGGTCCCAGAAAACAGCAAAGATATGCAAAGCATATCAAATATCTGCTGGGATTTGGGACCCCATCCACAGATAGCATTAGCCCATTTGGGGTCCCACCCTGCTGTTTGGGGGATATTTGTGCTACAGATGCCAGCTGTTTTAATTCAGATTACAATAATAGCATTTTTCAACAATACATAAATACATCTCCAATGTATTTTTTTATGCTTGCTGATCACTGACATATGCACGGGGCCACATTTTGAAGTTGTTTTTTTTTTTTTAAGGGAAATGTCTGTTGAAATGAATGAAGTTTCAACTTAGAGGTAATGGCAGGGTTTGGAACTTTGCTAATAACAGCTTCATGCAGAAACTATATTCCAAAGAGTCAATTTGAGTACGTACAAGTTAAAACACATTTTTTATTGCAGGCTGACTTAGTGGTATAATACATTGGGAGCTTCTAATAGAGCCAAGTACTGTCATTGATGGGTTTTTGAGGGAAACTCTTCCTGTCCCTCCAGCCATAGGAAAGTCTTAGTGACGGAAGAAACTATGGTTATATAGCACTTTTCATACTTGAGGTATTCCAAAATGCTTACCAGAGCAATAAGAATGCAATAACTCCCTAAGTAAAGCTGGCAGTCCTTTTATGCTGAGCAACAGCTCATCCACAACCATGAGCATTTGATAGGGCCACACAAGACAGGGAGGGGAGGCTACCACGCCGTAGGTAGCCTCAGCCCTCCCTGGGTAAATGATCCATATGATGGAGTGACTCGTGTGCCCAGGGCCTGCCAGATGCTTTCTCCACCCTGGGGCAGAGTGAGCAGCTGACTGCTCTGCAACACATCCTCAGAAAAATTCCAAGGACAAGTTGCGAAGCAACCTTACCCCAACTGGGCTAAGGCTGCCCAGGGCAGGGAAACTCATGTGACGGAGTGCGCTAGCCCCACCACACATGGTGCAATGCTGTGGGGCCATGAGCGATGGGCGCGCAGCCACATCACGGCCAGGGGTGGGCTCCCAGTCTGGCTGGGGGGAGGGTGGTGAGACAGGACCAGGCACCTGCTCATGTGGTCAGCATCTTGGCCTGCCCAGCTGTGACACCATCTCCGAGAGGGGCTGGCCCACCCAGATTCCCCCAAATCATCTGGTCAGCTCCCCATGCATGCCCCCTCAGTGTGGCGGCAGTGATTACCTGCCACAGGACCACAGGGAGATCTAGCTGCTGCCACTCGTGTGGTCTCATCCATTGAAATTCACTAGTGCTGTTCCAAATTTTTGTAAAAAAAACAAACTCGTGAGTATTTCTGAGGGTCCGAGTACCAGTCCTGTGTGTTTGGGTTGGTCCTCAGACCCTTTGAGAATACTTGGAATTCAGAGGGCAGGATGAAGCAAGGGGGACAGAGGTCAGAGGGACCCTGTGGGGGTGGGGCAGGGAATAGGAAAGTGGGAGCCAGGAAGATGGGGTGGGTGCCTACCTAGCAGAGGTCAGGGGTAAGGTAATTACCCTTGAGAAGGGGTCCTGTGAAGCATAGTCTCTTGCCGGGCTGGTAAG
This sequence comes from Sphenodon punctatus, assembly GCA_003113815.1. Lineage (NCBI taxonomy): Eukaryota > Metazoa > Chordata > Lepidosauria > Sphenodontia > Sphenodontidae > Sphenodon > Sphenodon punctatus. The sequence continues at coordinate 176,680 of QEPC01015431.1, read as the reverse complement.
TTTAAAAAAACAAAAAAACCAGGCAAAATGCTCAGACTTTTCCCCTGGAAAGATGGCACTGGCAGCATCAGCACTGTGGGCACCATCTTGGATGTGGCTAGCTGGTTCTTCTGAGCATTCCCAAAGCTGGCTGGCCACATCCAAGATGGTGCCCTCAGTATGCTGATGCTGCCAGTGCCATCTTGGAAAGATCTTAGCATGCTCAGGTGGTGCCATTGAGGACCTTCTAAGCATGACCAGTTTGTTTGTTTGTTTGTTTGTTTTCCTTTTGAAAATATACCACCCTGGGAAGAGGCCACACTTTGCGGGCCTCCCTCAAGAGGTAAGTACCCTACCCCTGACCCCATGCTAGACCCTTCCACCCCACTTCCCAGGCCCACGCTGGCTTACTCCCTCTCCCCCACAGGCTCTGCTGCATGCTTCCCTGCACCCGTTGCCCTCTGGTCCCCTCCCTGCATTTGGCCAAGGTTTGGCCGAGTTCTGAATTTTCAGGCTGGTCCTTAGAAATTCAGGACTTGGCAAACCTCAACTGAATGCCCCAGTCCTTGTTAAGTTTCAAGGAAAACTGGGCACTGAGTTACAGTACCAATTTTTTAAAAATTTTTTTTAAAGCCAAGGACTTTTCTATGTCCACTTGGAAGGCCATCATGAAAGAACAGAAAGAGCCTTGATCAGGTGATTCCAAATTTTCAAAAGTACACAGGACCAAATGAAATGGTGATAAAACCCTACAAACAGGGTTAGGGGTGTTTATTTTTTAAAAAAAATATCTCAGTTTCCAGTTAGCCACCTAAATAAGAGCCTGATTTTCCAACATTATCAGCAACAGACAGCAGATCCCACTATGAAACTCATTACCAGATAAGAGTTCAATCCCAGCTGGTTTGTTCTTCTACTGTTGTCATAATCCTGATCTTTTGGAAATTCTGTCCTTGATATCAAATCTACAGAACAACGGATGAACAACTTGTTTATTTCAAGGAACCGAATGTGAAGATTTGTCAGGTGGTGGAAGGCTCCTTAGTAAAAAAAATTATGGGAAAAGGTGTGTGTATTAAAATTTACGTTGACAACAGTAAGTTGAGATCACATGCATTCACTGAGGCTCAGGGCAGGTTACAACCTATAAGAGCATATAAAATAGATATACATACATAAAACAATTTTAAGTCCCCTACTTCAGCCTTCCTAAACCCTATCTCTAAACCCTATCCCTGACCACCAAATGCTTGGCCAAATAAAAAGGTTTTACACTGCCACCAAAAAATTCTTGGACTTGGTCTCTGATGGACCTATTGTGGAAGGAAGTTCCATAACTATAGTCACTTGCATGCGAGACAGGAGGGATGGGAAACTGCCATGAGCTGATATCATGGCGGGGGAATCACGTGAAGTTCCAATCGTGTGTGTAGAGTTTTTGATGTGATTAGCCCATATCTGCCATGATTTCAGTGACGGGAGACAGGGCTGAAAATGCAGCCCTGTCTCCCGTCATTGAAATCACGGCAGAAATGAGCTAATTGCATCCAAACCCAATGCAGGCCTTCACGTGATCTTTCGTACCATGATTTCAGCTTGTGGCAGTTCCCCCCTCCCTCCTGTCTCATGTGCAAGTGGCCTATGAAGCAGCCACCAACATCACCTCTCTGCATACCCTTGCTGTATTAACTTTATGTGCTGATAATACATGCAAGAGGGTATTACCAGCTGACCTCAGGGGTTGCAATGGAACATAGAGGGATCATTAATGTGTTGGCCACCTCCAAGAGTTCCTTGATCACAATCTTACAAAGGTGGTGGAAATCCTAGCCCAGTTATCAAAGGGCTTAAGCACATGCTTAAGCACATGCCTAACTTTAAGCACATGAGTAGTGTCACTGATTTATATAAATGCATATGTTGTTTATGTACTTATTTATGTATTGGTTTAGATCAGGGATAGGGAACCTTTTCCCCCATGTGAGCCTCTTCAAAAATTAGTACAAGGTCCACAAGCCTGATAGAAATTGCAGGTGGAGATGCTTAGGGGTGTGTTCAGGATGGGAGAAAAAAAGAGGACAGTGCAGATTATGAATCTATGCCATGGATCCTTCCTCTATCCTTGAGTTCATACCCTCCTCTCCATGTCTTTTCCCTGAGCTCATTATTTTAGTGCTTGGGGGTAGGGACTGGATTCATGGGACCAGTGCCAAGAATTGGCAAGGGGCCAAATAAAAAAACAGTTGCAGGCCAGGTTGGGAAAAAGGACAGAAATTTCCCACCTTTAGAAGGGAGTATTCAGTACCTTGTAAGGTCAAGTCCCTTGGAGGAATCAATTTGTTACAGAGGAGATAAGACAGTGTGCAGTTGTAGTGAAGGTCTTGTATATAAATAAAAAGATTCTACGATCATCTCTTTACATTAAAAATACATACAGAAGTCCTGTTCCCTAGACACTACTGGGTAGGGTAGGGGAAAGAGTAACCTGGCTTCTAGGGACCCCCCCAACCCCTGCCCGCTCACCCCTGGGGTCCACCAAGGTCTCGTATGGAGAATAAGGACCCTCAGGGTCTTAGGTGGGCTTTCTCCTCTATTGAGGAGCAACCCAGATCATCGTAGGGAGTGAGACCTCAGAGCCCCAAAGGGGTAAGGGGGGAGGAAATATGGGAAGGTCCCCACACACTTACAGTTTCGCTCTCTCTCTGGGTCCTGGGAATTCTGGGTTCACCAAGTGGATGCCACGGAGTTGTGGGTGGGGGTCCAGGGTGGCTGGGTCACCTTGAGAGAGGGACAGGTGGGGCAGTAGGGAAGGAACACGCACACCTGCGGGGTTCATGCACTCAAGGATGTTGAACCAACCAGGAAGGATTGTGAAGAGGGGAGCCACGTTCAACCAAACACCAACACTCATTCTAAGCTACTCTCACTGTCATACACAATAAGGTCCACACACACTCACCCAACACCGCTCTCACACTCTCAGATCCATGCACCCTCACTCAACACACTGCTCACTACTATTACCACTACCATGCTTGACCAGTTTCTCACAAAGGATTACCAGAAGGGAAGGGAAGCCCCACCGGCTGCTTTGTACCTTCCTAGGGCTCTCCTCCAGGTGCTTCCACTTCCTTGTATGAAGGCCACACCCCCATCCACAAGCCTCCCACAAGCCCCACTGGGTCCCGCCCCTGCACCCATGCGCTGCATCACCACTACATCCCTGGTTGCTCAGCAATCTGGGGAGTGCGCCATGCAGCCGGCTCTGGGATGTCTTATGCAGGGCCACGTCCCTCTTGTGCTTCCCTGCGGCACTGCCGGGACTCTGACTGCTGAGCCCCCCGCAGAGCCTGCAGGTGGGTCAAGGCTTTCCGGTCCCCCCAGCGCTGTCCCTGAAGGGCTCTGAGAGAGACTCAGTATACCAAGAACATAATTTATATACTCCAGTTCTCTTTTCATCCTCAGGACTTCAGTATCATTAAGATTGTCATCTTGTGTCATGAATCAGCATTTTGTTGTCACATTCAATGGCCAGAAGTCAAAGGGTAAGTCCTTCCACTAATGTCAGTAGCTTTGTATCACTCCTTTGTGTGCAAATCCTTAGTAGGAGGTACAACAGCCTGGGTTAAAATTTGCTCTCAAACAAATAATTGTCGTTAACTTCCATAAACTCATCAAAATTGCACAGCGTAAACTGTGCAGAACAACTCAGAATATTTCCCCACATCCGTCACAAGGGAATTCTGGGTCAGTCAACAGGGCAAGTAAAGGCCATCCATATTCAAGTCCATCATTTCACTGTGCTTGCTTATAATGCTGCATGCTATCTTGCACCAGCCAAGAAAATAATTCAGGTCATTCCACAAAACAAGTCCCCTATTGTACACATAATTGAGCAGTGTCTTCTTAAAACATGAGCAAGAGGAATGAAACCAAGGGGAGGAAAACTATGGAGTTTATAGTCATGGGGAGGAGGAGAGCTAAATGTTTTTCAGTTGCAAAAATTAAAGCATAAAAATAGATGGTTCAAAACAATATTTCAATGCCAAAAGAGGGCAACAAATTGCAAAGGTAATACAGGGTCTGGAAAGTAAATCTTATGAGGAAAGGTTAAGAGAACTGGGTATGCTTAGCCTAGCAAAGGAAAAATTAAGGGAAGACATGACAGCAGTCTTAAAATATCTAAAAGTTTGCCACAAGGAGGATGACAAGGATGTTCTTCATTGCTGTAGATGGCAGAAGAAGAAATAATGGAATCAAGTTACTGGAAGGTAGACTTCTGTTAAATATCAGAAAAAACTTCCTAACAGTAAGAGCAGTGCAACACTGGAACAAGTTGCCTAAGGTTGTAGGCTCTACATCACTGAAGGTTTTCAAAAAGAGTCTGGAGTGGACAGCCCTCTGTCGGTAGGGATGTGCGAACAGATTGCGGTTCAGTTGTTCGGTTATTCAGTTGTTCAGTTCGGGAGCCGAGTTTGGGTTTGGTTGTTCGGTCTGGGGACTGAGTTCAGTTTTGGTCATTCGGTTCGGTAGAGTTCAGTTCAGTTCGGTCGTTCAGAAATTGCTCTAGTTATCGTGTGATCCGGTGACCACATCGGAAACCAGAAACCGGAAATTCAAGTGCATGCGGAGCTTGTGTGGAGAGAGTGTGTGTGTTGTGGTTGGCTGGCTGTTTCGTTCTGTTTGGTGTGTTTTGGCTGTGTTGGACTGTTTGTTGGTTTGGTTTGGCTGTGTTGTTTTGGCTGGTTGTGGTTGGTGACTTGGTGGGTGTGTTTTGTTTGGCTGTAGTGTTTGTGTGGAACTTTGAAAAAAAAATGAAGAGAGTCAGGCTTAATAGGACCTGGAAGTCGGCCAAGGTGACAGAGCCGGTGGAGGAGGAAGAGGTTGCTGCTAGACCTTCAGTGGTGGAGGTTGACTCTTCATCAGAGGAGCAAGAGCCGGACACAGGAGGTGCTGTCAGGTTTTGTAAACTTTATTTTTACTTTGAGGACAAGAAGAATACTATCCTTTAGAGTGAGCTCATTGGCATGCGGGTGGGTGCATGGGTGGTGGGCAGTCAGACACAAACAGTGGGCATCAGCGGATGGCAGTGGATGTCTGCCACAGAGAGAGAGGGTGTGGGGACTCTTCCAGCAGTCAGGCATG
>QEPC01015431.1:153569-171456 GCA_003113815.1 Sphenodon punctatus | reverse complement strand
GCCTAATTATGCAAATTAGGCCCCGCACCAAAACTTCGCACATGGTCTCACAAACCTTGGGGCCGGCCCTGCCTATGGTATGGAACATTTAATAGTCCCTGATCCTCTTGCTTATCAGAGGGAAGGATCGGCCCCTGATAAGCCAGTTCCAAAATCAGTGGCAAATGATCGCTCCCTTGGCAGCTATCCAGTTGGAAGGATTTAATCAGGGGGGCTAAATCCAAAGAGATGGTCACGTAATCTCCCACACTAGAGCCTGCTGACCACATATAAGTGAACTCCCCATACATATCCCCATACCCTGTACCATTTAGAATGAACAGGGAAACCTCAACCAATAATTTAACTAAAAGGGGTCCTGCAGAATTTACTGTCTCATACTTAGACCTCCTACAGCCCTCCCAGATCTCAGCTAGATGAAAACCACAATCAGGAAAAAGTATATCATCATTTGTCCCTATACAGGCATTGAAATCTCCCACCAAGATTATCTTGACAGAAGAATAAGTATCTGTGGCTTCTTTAAGAGCACCCCCAACAAGAGACCAGGCAGAAGCACTGTAATACTTTGCATTTGTTGGAGGTATATACACATTAGCCAAAATAAATTTATGCCCTCCTAACAAGATGACCAGTAATAACAAAGATGGTGGCTTGGAAATAATTTCAAGCACCTGGTGCTGTATGGATTTTGCTATAAGCTAGGCCAGGCCACCACTCGGTCGTCCCCGACTAAAGTGCCTTACCGCCGGCAGCAAGTAACTGTCAAAAGCTTCCAAAATGAGCTGCTCCCTAACCCATGTCTCCTGTAAGGCTATCAAATGGCAGGCACTAAGAAACACTAGTGCCTCTGGCTGTCCCGTCAACCTATCCCACCATGCCACATTCCAGGAGCAGAGTTTAATAGCCTTCTGGGGCTGGTTGGGTCAGACCGACAAAATACCCTCTTTAAAAGCCCCCCTCTCTAGGCCCAGATCTCTACTACAAATTCCTTCCTTATTAGTTACAGATTCCACTTCCACTAACTCTGCCCTCTTGGCCTGTGTTAGTGGAGATGAAGTTCCCCAATTGGCCTTTACTGGGTCCTCTGTATAGCCCATCGCACCCAAATTCCCCCTATAGGCTAGATCAGAGAAGATGGAGGTAGCCAGATCCATGGCTTCTATAGCTGGTGGGGAGGGCAGGGAAGCATGAGCCCCTTGGGATTCCACACAAATATCATCCATAGGGACCTGGGGCATAGCCAACTGTATTAACCTGACATTTATTGGGTCCTTCGCTAGACTATTATCTACTAACCCCGTAGGTCTAACATCTGCAGTGACCATCCTGGCCGATTTTAATAAGCCAATTCGCCCCCCCCCCTTTGGAATTAAGGGGTGTATAATTGAGTTGTTCAAGACTTCCTCCAACCTAACCCCCCAAGAAGCAAATCATTCGGCTCTAGAAAATAAATATGTGGCCATCTGACTTGAGCAGGAAAAAACTAGCATTCTATGACTATCTCCTGTAGAAGGGAGGGTCTGAAAAGCCCGTATTTGATAATAAGGAAAATTAAAAGCTAAGATGGCAGAAAAATGACAGCAGATATCCAGTTTAGAATACCATCTGGGGAGGAAACCATTAGGTAATGGGTACACTGTCAACGAAAGTGCAAATCTATTTGGGACTAAGGACAGAGGTGGCATATGGCCATTCAGCCCCCCTGCCCTCTCCTGGGGGGGTGTACATCTGTTATAAGGGCCCCTAACCCCCTTGTCCAGCCCTCCTTAGTCCTGTCGAAAAGTGTGTAATATATCACACATGGATACAGCGTCCCTGCTAACACTGGATACATGATTTACCAGTAACTGTAAATTCTTCCCCTGCTCCACCAGACTCGACCCTATACCTTCCAGCTGTTGATGCAATCTCTTAAGTAAATCCACAATTAGAATGCATTGGTCCCTCAATAATTTATACAGAAGAGTGTTGGTCGAAATGGGATCATTCAGGGGAGGCATACTTGGGGGGTTCATCTCTTCAGAGCCAGCAAAACAATTGGAAACAAGAGAGTCCTCCAAGCTATGACAATCCCTTGGATGGCATACTCCACCCCGGGAGAGTCTCGGCGATGCTATGCTGTGGTTGAAGTCAGGACTGGACTCCACCGACTCCTTAATAACAGATGGAAAAAAAGAGTCCAGCTTCTTCTATTTGGGTGAGGGGAGTCCGTTAAGTCCTATAAGAGTGGATCTCTCGCGCTTCCTAGACATGCTGGAAACTGGAAACAATCAAAGACAGGTGGCCCCTCGCCCCACCGGAGCCTAAGGCTGCATGCACAAGGGCGCGCCCTTGCGCGGGCAGCCCTTAGGCGCGACGCCCTCCAGCGCGCGCCTGACGGCGAGCCATAGGTGTAGAGCCGCCTTTTAAGCTCTCAGGGGGCAGGGCCTCCCCTTACAGAGCTGTTGCCTCGCTGCTTCGAGGGATGTCAGCACAGCATCTTTCCCCTCTATCCCGGGGCTCACCATATCTCCTTCACCACAAGTCGGGGGGGGAAGCAAAGCACCTAAAGGAACTGTAGGGTGGGCAAGGGTCCCAGCAAAGTCCTCTCTCTCTGGCAGATCTCCCAACCCGCTCATTGACCAAGGGCGGAGCGCCGCCTTTTAAACTCTCAGGGGGCGGGGCCTCCCCTTACACAGCTGTTGCCTCACCGCTTTGAGGGATGTCAGCACAGCATCTCTCCCCTCTATCCCAAGGCTCACCATATCTCCTTCATCACAAGTCGGGGGGCAGCAAAGCATCTAACAGGAACTGCGGGGTGGGAAAGGGTCCCAGCAGAGTCCTCTCTCTCCGGCAGATCTCCCAACCCGCTCACCACCAGGGTCAGTTGAAAATGAGAGGTGCAGCTGAGTATCATCAGCATATTGGTGACATTGCACCCCGAACCCTCTCACGATCTCCCCCAGGGGCTGCATATATACATTAAATAGTAACGGTGACAGGATAGAACCCTGAGGAATGCCGCAGGTCAAGGCTGGGGGCTTGATGTTTCAGCCCCCAGCACCACCCGCTGGCTTCTTCCAGAGAGGAATGAGCGGAACCACCCAAGAACGGTCCCATCCAGACCCCCCAGGTCTCGCAGCAGTCTCAACAGCAACCCATGGTCCACGATGACAAAAGCGGCCTAGAGATCTAGCAGGATCAGAAATGTTGAACATCCTGCGTCCATCTCCCAGAGGAGATCGTCCACCAAGGCCACTAGCGCCGTCTCAGTACCATATCCGGGGTGGAACCCAGACTGAAAAGTTTCAAGGAAACCAATACTATTACACAGGGATTGGGAGGGGGAAACACAAAGAACACAGGGAGGGGTACAAAACTGAAATGAAACCTAAATCAATCTAATCCTACTCTAAATAAATCCAAAAACAGGGGAAGGGAATCAGGGATGGAATATATTTTATTTATTTATTAATTAGTATTAATTATTATTATTATTATTAAGCATTTGTATAGCGCCAGCTCTTTACAGACAATAAGATAGATGCAGTCCCTGTTTATGGCTTATAAAGGGAGGGGGGGAGGATTCAATGGAGGGTAGGGATAAAGAACACAGGGATGGGTAAAAAATAAAAATAACACCTAAATCTATCTAATCTAATCTAAATAAATTATAATATGGAGGTAAATGTGTGGGATGGGTGAAATAGGAAGAGGATGGCCATGGATTAGAATAGGAAGGAACAAAAACTGCTGGGAGAGGGAGCCTTCTGAAAACACCTGCTGTCAGGAACAGTGGCTAGCTCAGAAGGTGTTGGAAGGGGGGAGGGCAATGAGTTTTGTTAATTGCTGCACCCGCCTTACCACAAGCCCCATTGGCTCTGTGCAGCCCACATCCCCGTCCCCCATGTCCAATCGCAGACTGTGAAGCCAGTTGTCTTAGGAGAAAAGGGATGGTGATTGGGCAGGCTGGTTGCTACTCCAAGCCTCTCCACCCCTGGTGCCTGGAAGTCTGCTCCTCAGCTGCCTCCCCCCCCCGTGTCAGGCAGGGGTCGCGTATCTCCCGGCCAAACTCATCCGAACTCAATACGAACTGATCGAACTGTTCAGTCGTTTCAGAGTTTGGATCAAGTTCGGGTTCGGTCGGTTCAGGTTCGGGTTCGGTCATCCGAACAGACCAAGTTCGTTCCCAACACTGAATTTCCGAACCGCGTTCGCACATCCCTAACTGTCGGGGATGTTGTAGCTGTAGTCATCCTGCATCCAAGCAGGGGGTTGGGCTAGATGACCTAGGAGTACTTCCAGCTGTATGATTCTGTGAAATATTCAGGTACTTCATTGTGATTGTCCTTACCCTAAACTGTTTACTGGGTACAGTCAGCATGTCAGATTAAAACTATATCTACTTGTGCATCATCTTTGAAGTACTTCTGCTTACTTGAAGTACTTACTTCTGCTATCTCCCTCGCTAGACAGCATTACTATGCCTCCCACATTGAGTCCTGTTCTCAGGATCCTCGCCGCCTGTTCTCCACCTTTGACTAGCTTTGACTCCTTCCTCAAGCCCCCCTGTCCTCCTCCTCCTTCTTCCCTTTCTGCTCAGGATCTTGCTTCCTTCTTCACCTCAAAGATAGACAAGATCCGCCTCGACATCGCTTCCCACTCCTCTCTTCTTCCTACTCCCTCCCCTCTCCCTCCTTCCCCTCCTTCTCTTCTCTTCTCCTTCCCTCCCACCTCCCTTGAGGAAATCTCCTTCCTTCTCTCCTATTTCAACCCTTCCACTTGCCCCCTTGGCCCCATCCCCTCCTGCCTCCTGACCTCCATTGCTTCCACTGTCGCCTCTTCCCTCCTGCACATCATCAGCCTCTCCCTCTCTACTGACTCCTTCCCCTCCGCCTTCAAGCACACCTCTCCTATGCTCAAAACATGCACTCTTGAACCCTTTAACCCTACTAGTTACCGTCCTGTCTCACTCCTTCCTTTTGCTTCTAAGCTTCTTGAATGTGTTGCCTACTCCCACTGCCTCGACTTCCTCTCTGCCATCTCCTCCCTTAATTCCCTCCAATCTCCCTTGACCCCCTCCACCCTCTTCACTAGGGATGTGCGAACGCGGTTCGGAAGTTCGGAGTTCGGACCAATCTCGAATAGTTCAGTTGACCGAACTGAACTTTTGAACTGAACTCGATATCGACCAAACTGTTTTGTTGAATCTGAACCAGTTTGGATGACCAAAAAACCCAGTTTTGAATGTACGAACTCGGTTTGGACGTTCGGAATTCGACCAAACTTGAATAGTTCGGTCGACCGAACCGAACTTTCAAACCGAACTCGATTTTCGAACTGAACCGACTTTCCAGACTTGGTTCTGTTCACACATCCCTACCCTTCACTCTACTGAAACTGCTCTGGCTAAGATCACCAACGATCTTCTTGTGGCTAAATCTAACCACCTCTATTCCATTCTTGTCCTCCTTGACCTCTCCGCTGCCTTCAATACTGTTGACCACTCACTCTTGCTGGACTCACTTCACTCCCTTGGCTTCCGTGGCTCCGTCCCCGACTGGTTCTCCTCCTACCTCTCTGATTGCTCCTTCAGTGTGTCTCTTGCCAACTCCACCTCCTCCTCCCTTCCCCTCTTGGTTGGTGTTCCCCAAGGCTCTGTTGGCCCTCTCCTCTTCTCTATCTACACCCTGTCCATAGGCAAATTCATTGCCTCCTTTGACTTCCCATATCACCTGTACGCTGATGACACTCAGCTCTATCTCTCTACTCCCTCTCTCTCTCCAACTATTTAAGCTCGCCTCACCAGTTGTCCCTTTGACATCTCTACCTGGATGTCTCAACATTATCTCAAACTCAACATGGATAAAACTGAACTCCTTATCTTCCCCCCTCATCCTTCCTCTCCCTCCTCCCTGTTGGTCCTTATCAATGGGGTCACCATCTTTCCCATCCCCCAAGCCTGTAGCTTAGACTTCATCTTTGACTCACCCCTTTCTTTTAAACCCTACATCAACTCTGTTGCCAAATCCTGTCACTTCTCCCTCCACAACATTTCTTAGATTCACCTTTTCTCTGTCTCCTCTTCCAAAACCCTTGTTCACTCCCTGGTCATCTCTCACCTTGATTACTGTAACCTCCTTCTCACTGGCCTCCCCCACTCTCCCCTTTCTCCCCTTATCTCCCTCCAAAACTCTGCTGCCAGGGTCATCCACCTCACCCGTCGCTTTAACTACATGCAGCCCCTCCTCTCCTCTCTTCACTGGCTCCCCCTTCCTGAATGAATCCTGCACAAGCTCCTAGTCTTCATCTATAAAGCTCTTAACAACCTTGCTCCCCGCTACCTCTCTGTGCTTATTTCCCTCTGTACTCCAGTCCATGAACTCAGTTCCTCCTCTGTCCCCTCTCTCGCCCTCCCACACCTCCTCTGCTCCCCTAACTGCCTTCGTCCTTTCTCCATAGCTGCCCCCTATACCTGGAACTCCCACCCTGCCCACATCCACCTCGACCCCTCCCTTCGTACTTTCAAATCCCTCCTCAAGACCCACCTCTTCCACTCTGCCCTCCCCAACTCCTCACTTCCCTTACCTAACTCCTGCTGATACCATCCATTCAGTACAATCTGTAACCTGAGGTCTGTGTACTCATATCCTCACCACATGGACCAGGCAGCCATCATTCTTGATGTAACCAAGAAAATCACGTGCACCTGAGACCTTGCATCTTCATGAATGTTAAACCCCTTGTCTCTTCCTCTGTTCCCCTTCCTTTGTCTCCCCACCCCCCTTCCCCTGTCTCTCAGAATGCAAACCTCAGGGCAGGAAACATGTCTATTCCATTACTTTGTAAAGCACCAGGTACATTGCTGGTGCTATATAAATGCTTCTTCTATTATTATTATTATTATTATTATTATTATTATTAATAATAATAATAATAATAATAATGTAACATATTCAATTACTCAAATTCTAAAGGTCTTGCTTAACCAAAACTAGAGCTACAACTGGATACCCAGCAAGCTGGGCACCCCACCAAATCTGAGGTGCCTGAATCTCCCTGGTAGCATTCAGGCACCAACTGGTACCTGAATGCAACCTGATGGGGTACCTAACTCCGCAGGCTGACTCACCTTACTGCCAGACTGCTGATCCACCCATCCTGGCTGCTGCTCGGGGTGTGCTGTTCCCTGCTCCTCCCTGGCCAGTGTGCTGCTTCATTGAGCTAGGGACTTCTCCACTCAGCTTTTTCTGAGTGTGGTGAGGAGCGAGGAGGCCTCTTCACACCTGTGTGCACCCCCTAATGGTTCTGCCATTTCCAGGGGGGCTCAAAATGGAGGTGCACACAGGACCCATATGCACCTCTGATATGAGTCCCCCTGCGAACAGGAGACCCATTGGGGGGTGCCTGGTAATGGAAAGAGGCCTCCTCGCTCCCCTTACCCCATGCTCAGAAAAAGCTGAGTGGGTAAGTCCTCAGATCAGTGGTGCAGTGTGCCAGATGGGAAGGAACAGGGAGCCTCAAGCAGCAACCAGGATGGGAGGACCAGCAGACCAGCAGTGAGATGAGACAGCTTCAGTATAGCATGAAAACCACAGTCCAGTTCCCTGTTCTAAGCTCTAGAACAGTGGCTTGACCCAAGTGAACCACATATGGGTTATGAAGCTCCACATTAGCTGCTGTGATACCTCTATAAATAGTGGGGATCTATACAATAGTCACTGATTTACCAGTCCGTCCCTTTCTGCTAGCCCCTAAACAACCCCCCAGAGACCACAGAAGAAGAGTGCATGCCCAGGCTTGATGGGGAGGGGAAAATGGGGTGCAACTATACTGAGTCCCCCCCAAAAATTATAAGAATTTATAAAAAATATTTATTTAAATGTATACCCTACCCTATTCCAAAGGCTCAGGGTGGGATATACAAGATACATTTTTAATATACATTCAAAAATGATGAATAGGAATAATAATTGCAAATAAGATATGTGTAAATTAAGTACCAGTATGGTCTCTAGGAACTAATTTCAAAACCTATAGGAATTGGGGAGATGAATAAGTAGGGGGGCCCAGTTACCAGGATGCACCAGGCCCCACATTTCTCTCAACAGAACTGTAGGACCCACCATGCTCACAGAAGAGTGGAGTGGCGCAGATCTGCTTCCTAAGTGCTCATTTTGAAATGCTTCGTGCATCAACATTGAAGAAGTGATGGGTCAGTTCATGATCCCTTACTCTCCTGTGTAGCATACCTGCATCACTCGTGTGAACTTCCAGGTAGGATAGGTGCAGCTGTTGAGACCTGTCTTCCCCAATGACAAAGAGTGGAAAGAGGAATCAAATAGTAATACTCTCCAGACATTTTTAAACAGATCTGGCCGGGACGAGGGTCTGCGTGTGCTGCTGCAGATGCACCACGCACTTCCAGTGAGTGGGGAGGGAATCATACGGCCAGGGATGGGTGTGTGGTTGGTGTTCACCTGAACCCATGCACCATTTGACCTGCCCCCACACAAGAGCATCCTGGATTTTTCCCAGGTGTTCTGTGCATGAGCAGGCAGTAGGTGGGTTACGGGAGCACATGTCCCTCCCCCACGTAGCCTTCAAATGGGCGTCTGAATGCATGTGTGGGCACATCCCATGTAAAAACGGTCTCAGTTACAGTTTGATCCCTGGCCTGTCTCTAGGGCAGCACAATTGCAAGTTGCACTATGCTTGTATTTGTCGTACTCCCACAGTGAAACCCATTATGAAGAAAGCGCTTAGTATGGAACCACCTAAGATGCACAGAAACTCAGTCCTTTTGTATGTTACTTGAAATAAAAGGTTGTTGAAGAAAACAACAAAAGCTAAACAACTCTCTCATGGCCTCAACAACTTGAAGCAAGATACCCCTTCAATCAGTTATGACTGTTGTAATGACACAATCTTAATTCCAGTTAGGAAAAGATTATTCTTCTTAGAGGAACCTACGAAAAGCCAAACTCATGTGTCAAAAATGGTGACCTTCCAAAATATGTGTAATTATGGATCATATCGTGGAGTCTTTCCAAAGCATGTTCCAAATTAGGCAAATGTGGTGAGTTTTCCTTCTATGTTGCAAATGCTGCGGTCCAGCTTTCTTCTCTTATTTATAATTTTGAAAATGTTTTGATTCAATCCATTTAATCTGTTTATCCTTAAAAGTAGGTCATGTTTTTTGGTGGGAAGAGGGCAGCTCGGTTATTGAGGCTGATAAATTCCATAACAATGATGGCATGGGTTTTATGTTTATTAATATAATATAATAATGGCTAAGAAACTGGTTTTTCTCGCTTTATGTTGATGCTTCTTTTATGAGTTCCTGTTCTCTCTCTCTTTTTTCAAAAGAGATTTCTGTTCAGTTGGATGCTTCGCTGAAAACTGTAATTCATTCTCATTTATATCAGGGGTGGGAAACCTTTTCCCTCCGGGGGCCACTTTGAAAGCTTGCACAAGTTCCAAGGGCCACACAGAAGTTGGGGTGGGGGGGCTTAAGGGATGCATTCAAGGAGCAGAGGGATGAAATCATGGATCTATGCCACAGAACTGTCCCCTATCCTTGTTTGCATGACCTCATCTCTGCTCTCTTTCCTTGGGGCTCAATTTTTCAGTGATTGGAGGTAAGAACTGGATCCAAGGGCCAGATCCAGGCAGGAAGTGAAAAGGGGCTATGTAAAAACTTGCTGCAGGCCACATTTGGCCCACGGGCCTGAGGTTCCCCACCCCTGATTTTTAGTGATGTCTGTGTTCAAAGTGATTTACAATCCTCATCTAGTTCACCTGAATAACAATCCTGTTAAGTAGGTCATTATTATTCCCATTTTACCAACAGGAACCATGACAAGGAGGGTGACTTGCCCAACACCATCCAGTGAATAAGATAAGATTTGAACTATGGTCTCTCAGGTCCAAGTCCATCACTTTTTCCACTAAGCTATTCTCTCAAATTTGTCATTTTGCCCAAGTCAAGTTTTTGCAACTAGTCAATACAGTTTTGGGTTCCATTACATCACAAAATATAAGCATGCACTTAAGCATGGGAGTAACACCATTGAACTGAACAGTGCTGCCCAGATGCTTAAACATATTATTTAACAATGGGAGTCTCAAAAAACTACAAGAAATGCAGAATCACACCCACTTCAATAAACTGTGATTGAAAGAATTAGACAGGGCTGGAAATAAAGGGTGCCTTTAGATGGACGTGGAGACTGCCTTTTCCTGGAGCTGCTCTGGGGGTGCACCCCCACATCCACCCATTTCCAGCCCCTTCTGGATGGACCCAGTGAGTTCCCCAGCCCACAGTCCACCCGTGCGGCACCCTCCGCAGCACAGAGTTGTGGATGATCACCTGACATTCTAGACTGGCACCTATAACTCTGTGGTATTGTGCAGAGCAACAGCTGGCCGGGAGTGAAGCTGCAGTGTTGGTCCAGCCATCAGAAGGCCACTTTTGGTTGGTACCCCTGGTTTGGCCACCCCACTCTGCCAGCGGTGCTTCAGGATGTTCCAGAGTATCGCTGCGCAGGGCTGCCCCAGAGTAGGCACTGTCTGCTCTTCTTGCACAGCTGGTTTAAAAGAACCAGTCAACTCGGGGGTGAAGCAGGCTGGCATGGGCAGAACCAGAGCTGCCTTCCATCTCTAAAAGCACCCAAAGAAAATAAAGTCTCCACTGTTTTGC
Source organism: Sphenodon punctatus (assembly GCA_003113815.1). Lineage (NCBI taxonomy): Eukaryota > Metazoa > Chordata > Lepidosauria > Sphenodontia > Sphenodontidae > Sphenodon > Sphenodon punctatus. The sequence continues at coordinate 160,772 of QEPC01015431.1, read as the reverse complement.
ACCTTGTGTATTGACTTGCATGCACTTTTCACTGTGAAAAGTACAACCATTCAGACTCACTAGCATTCTGCTCAAAAGTAAATGAATACAAAGCAAGGCAGTGCAAGTACCATTCAAAGACTTTTGTCAGTGCTATTCCACTATTTGTATAGCAAAAGCTGCTCTTTGCGGCAAAATAAGTTCTTCACTGGAGCCAGGGCTGGACTTAGGAATTTTGCGCCCCAAGGCCCTTCTCAGGCTGCTCCCCCCAAGCCAAGCCCTGCCCCCACACTGCATGTTTATGAGTGGGGGAAGCTCCATGTGAATGATATGGCATGCATACCTGCAGTGACTAGGGGTGCCTATCAAGCATCCCCACTCGCCCCCCGCTTGTCCCCATGCACGGAGCAACCAGGGGAAATGGAGGTTGCTCCATGGGTGTGGATGAGTGGATGGTGAGTGGGGATGTGTGTGCCGCCATGTGCACACCCCGCCCATGCACCAGCGTGCCCACGGCCCCACACCACCTGACAGAGCCATGTAAAAAGGGCATGTGAAGAGCCACTCAAAGAAGAACACAAGGTTGCTGCCTTGTAAACAAGAATCTTTGAGATGGCTCCAAACATTCTCACAACACCCACCCTTCCAGCCCTGCATGAAATTTTTTTCTTATATTCTTAGAAAGGGTTGGAAGGAACTGTCATTGTGAGGGGATGATTGCTTTTTATAGTAGAGGAGCTCAAGACTACCACGTGGTCTATTATTTGAATAGGGTGAGCATGCACAACCCAGTTCTGAGAGGAGCTATCTCAAAGAACCTTCTTTACAAAGTAACAACCTTCTGATCACTCACGTGGGGAAGAGTTGTTTGTTACCAAACAGCTTTATCTCCCACTCCTATCTTGCCTTCCCCCCCCCAGAAAATACTACCCAAGGTCTGGGCCTAGGGGGCTGCCCCTAAATTCAGGCCTGACTGGAGCAAAATGCATACTGTCCCCCATCTCAAAACATCTGTGATTAAAAACAAATCAAAACAAAACAAAAAGCAAACGAACAACAACAACAAAAACATTTTGTTCTTCCACAAATCCAGCAGTTATGTTTTTAACTGCTTGTTTAATCAGAACTAAGAATTTTGTATACAATGCCAGAAAAATCCCAGCAAATCAAGTTCCTTTCATTCTTCTTCCCCTCCTCTACCTTTCGCCTTGCTAGGACTTTCAACATTTCTTTCAAAAGAGCTTTTTTTTTCTTCAACAAAAATTGTTAGGTTTAATTTAGAAAAACATTTATTACTACATTCTTAACTGATGTAACTGACATGACAATAGAACAACAGACACACAGAGGTACAAAAGTGCACAAGTGACAGTGGGTGTTAATAAATGTACAGCCAGCATACCGGCTACATGTTCTGGGGGGAAGCGGCACCCCTGGCTGCGTCAGGTCGGAGAACTGAATAAACGTTACTGCTGATTGGCTGAGAAGGGTCGGGGAGGCCAAAAGAGACATGAGGCTGTCTGGTCCCACCCTGAAGCTGCAGCTGGCACCCCGCCATGATGGTCAGCCATGGCTTCCAATATCAGGCAGCCATGGTGGCCCCTTCGCCGAGATGGCAGCATGAACACATGTGCTTGCCTGGTATAACTGGCCTTGGGCCCGGACTGTGGGCTGGTTCCTTCCCGGCACACGAGTCCTGGGCAGCTGCCTACCCAGTCAGGGGCTATAGTGGGACCACTTCTGGCAGCCTGCTAACAGACACACAGGTAAAGCTCTGGCCCAGGCGGGCCATAATAGCCAGCATCACGTTTATTAACTTCCAGTGTTTGCCAAACTTCATAACGAGGAAGCTTATGACTCATAAGACTTTTCACCATTGTAGGTGCTTTCTAAGCTAAGGTGCCTTTTTACCTTGGCATAGAAAGATCAAAAGCACACCAGGAGGTTTCGGTCATTTCCCGGCTGCTATCTTCCATTGAACCCACACATTCAACCACATCTGTTTTTAGAATTGAAGTCTGCCTTTACAGATTTAAATAATATGCTGCTTTCTCACCTTGGGAAGGGTATGGACTGAATTTAGAGTGCTCCACACCAAATAAAGGAGAATTGCCTGTTACCATCTCCTTGTTTTCAGACGAATTACTCTGGTATGCTCTGTATTTTAATAGCGTTTGTTGGTTTCCTTTGATTTATTTCTTGTCACATTCTATTCCATTCTTGGTTAACATTTAGTAATATGTCCAGCATACTGCATGAAATTATAATGATATTCTTTAAGGTGATTTATTTTCTTTTTCACTGCTTATTTAGCTTCTGTAGGTGACGCAGCGTTCTACTTGATTGTTACCTGAAGCAATCCTATGGTATATAGAATTTGTCCTGTATGTTATCAGTCTAGTTTTCTGCCCTTCTTAATGGAAGAGGTTTGTGCTACAATCCAGTAACACAAAAGCAATGGTGCTTCCTACCCTTTTCACAAGGAAATATGTTGTGTGTTAACATAGGATTTCCCCCCCCAAAAAAATTGGCCATTCCTGACAGAATTGTATATTTCATAAGTATAGTAGCTGACTATTTTTTACCTAACTTTAAGCCAATTCAGAGAGGTAATCATATCTTCTTCTTCATTTATAAGCACATATTTTCTGTGGTTTGTTTAATTTAACTATTTTAAAAAACATTGTTATTTTGGTCTTTTATATCAGATTATCGCTGAGTTTATAATTGGGATAAATGTTTCTAGATCAACTCTTTGTATTTAGTATTCTGCATCACTTTATAATAGTTGCTATGGTACTATATACTGAAGACATATAGCCTATTCCTAGTTTATCATTCAATTTTTTAGCTACCTAACCTTAAATGGGAAATGACATTCTATTAAAGAACTTTGCCATCACCATTCCCCACTCTTTCAAAGACTGACAGAGGTATTTAACTTTACACTTGTGAGAAGTCCTCTATCAAATTAGATATGTATTGTGATCCTACATATGTAGAGGTAAATTAGGCCCTAGTTCTACAAACATTACATATACATTTTGCTTCTTTATGGGAATATATTGAAGTAACATCATAAGTATTGCCAGGACTGGTACTGTAGTAGTGATATATTTCAGAGATTTATTCATAATGTCACAAATATTAATGAGCAATCATTAATTGCAACTAACCTGACCTCTTATATTGGATTTGTTCATGTAAATTGTCAATGAGTTATCAAATAGTTGTACATTGAAAGGAAAAATTCAAAACTCTTAAGCAACCCTTCAGTGTAGATAGGGACATCTGTGATTAAAGTGAACAACATTCCATATCTGAAGATCTGAGAGATTCAGTTACAGCAGAGAAAGTTCAAAATGCTTTCACAGTCCTCCCCACGTCTTCGAAAGTCCTAGGAAATTTACAAATACAGTTTTCTGGAGCTGCACCAAGAGGTTTTAAATTTGTTTAACAATTGCTGGGGAACTCCAACAGTTTAAGCATGCCATAGTGTTCCTGGCTGGAAATATATTCTTGAAAATTACTCTTATTGATGAGCCTAGTAAGAAACTAATAATGTAAATTTTTTGTCTTCATTAGAATGAGGACTTATAGAATCTGTCAAATCCTTCCAGCAGATCTAGTAATCTCCATATTATCTAGACCAATTTTCAACTAAATTGAGTTGAAAATCCTGGTGTCTGCTAGATAACGGGAGAATATGAAGACAGCTACAATTTGGTCTAATCAAAAGGAAACATCAGTGAATGTCAGTGTAATTACAGCACTGTAAACCATATCACCTCTCAGGCTCCTTAAGGGACACTGCTGAGATGATGAACAAAGGGGGCAACAGAACAAAGTCAAGCAAGCCTTACCGGTTGAGAGCATTTGGGGAAGACCAGCAATTGTTCAGCTAAAGCCTCTGGGATTTCTCTGAAAAGAATATAGACTCAGTCTCTGGTGGATCAATACATTCTCACCAGTTAAGTCAACCGTGTAAGACCATCAATGAAAATCAAAGGTCAACAAAAGGTTACGTACAGCTATCGTGAACATTTGGCCTCTCTGTTGCCTCCAAAGATAATATACATATGAAACGATACTGTTTTCCTGTGCCTAGATCTGAGGCCTGTGTGAATGGGTTCCAGTGAATTTCAAGATACTCAATACGGATAAAAGGAAAGGTAGGCCAAAGAATGAGCGATTGCTGCCAAGGCTGCTAATGTACAAAGCTGCCTTCTTGAAAAACGGTTAGACCCCAACTTGTTTGAAGATTATTCCCAGTTTATTCTCATCTAAGGATGGCATTAACAGATTATATTTAAAGAGTATATTTGAAGAATAGCCTGTCTTCTGCAAACACATTTTCCATTCCATTTTAATCTAAATTTTTAATCCCAAGCACCAGTAGCTCCTTACTTTTTGTGGTGTAAACTGAACACAAGTAGCATTGGTTGTATTGTTCCACTTCTTCTGTGATGCTTCACTTCATGTTTCATTTCCACTGAAGAAAGTGAAGCAGGCTCTTTAAATCTGTTGATTTTGCAAATTAAGAGTTTCTGGATAGCTCAAGGGATTGCTTCTACCAGGGAAGCTTTTATTTTCAGATCTCTAGTTCAGATATGAAACAAGCAGTGAAGTAAAAACTGTACAAAGTGAGGTGTCACATCTCTTACCCCTTGACTCTCTACAAACACATCCCCTGACATCCTCACTCAAAATTGCAGCAACGCCATCTTCTAGTCCAGTTTCCAAGAAGTTTACATGTTGGTGGGGAGCCAAGGGACATGCAACAGTCTCTCCCTGGAGTGGCACCACGGTGTTATCAGGGGTCAGATTTAGGAAAGGGACTGCTCCCTGCATCAGAAATTGATTTGGAGGAGACCTAGTCTTCTCCATAATAATAATAATAATAATTATTATTATTATTAAAAAAAACCTCATGAGTATTCTCTGATGATCCAAGGAGCAGTCCAAGACCAGGAGAGGGGTCAACGTTGGGGTAATTAACGAAGGGTCTAGCGGGGGGGTGAGGGGAGGATGCTTAAGAGGGAGTGGGCAGCCTAGCAAGGGGGTCATGTTGGTTTACTTACCTTCTGGAGGGATCCCATGCCGATGCGTGACCTCTTCCCAGTTGGTAAGTTTGGAAATTAAAAAAAAACAACAGAACACTGAGCATGCTGATGCAGCCAGGGCCATCTTTGAAAAGGGCTGAGCGTGCTCAGAAAGGTTTTTATATTTTAAAACTTACCAGCCGGGGAGAGGCCACACATCAGCACAGGACCCCTCCAGAAGGTAAGTAAACCACCCCTAGCCTCGTTGCTAGGCCGCCCGCTCCTCCTAAGTACCCTACCCCTGACCTGCTGCTAGGCTACTACCCTCCCTTCCCCGGCCCTGGCTAGCCTATTCCCTCCCTGACCAGCGGGGTCCAGGGAAGGTGGAGCAGGGGCCTAGCACTGGCCTCTGGCCCCCTTCCCCGCACTCAGACTTGATTTTTCCAAGTTCCAAAATTTTGGGAACCCTTCCTCAGAAATTTGGAACTCAGTACATCAAGTCAAATGCCCTGGTCCTTGGTGTTTTCCAAGGAAAACCGAGGACCAAGTTTCAGCACTAGAGGAGATCTATGTCCTGTCCCCCCCTTTTTTACATCCATGAACACAAGGTATTAATGACTGATAGTTGTTACCACTAGATGGATATTCAGTTGGTTTAGGTAAAATCAGTTGATCTCAGTCCACTTCTGAGCTAAAAAGAAATGTTTACGTCACAAACACTGTAATCATAATCAGCAATAACTCGGCACTTAACTTCCAGGCTTCTGGCAGCATTTATCTTAGTCTTTATCTAACAAAGCACAAGGAGATGGAATGCTATTCTCCTTAGTTTTACTTGGATCAGGGTAGAGATACATTTGCAGAGCAGCCTGAGAAAGCTTTCACTTCCCTACCTTGTATAGCTCTTGATCTATAGCTAAAACAATACATTAATTTAATTTACAGTGTGCTATGGTGTTATTGTGAAGGGTGTGTTAGAGGTGGAACTTGGGGTTGTTGGTCAGCTTCCAAGTCTGTCAATTTAACACCTTCCACAGACACTAAATCCTGTTTGGTGCAAAGCCAAGAATATGTAGCATAGAGGTCTTAATATCGGCCATTAGACTAAAACTTAAACTAGCTTTTCTTTTTCTTTCTTTCTTTCTTTCTTTCTTTCTTTCTTTCTTTCTTTTTCTCTTTCTCTTTCTCTTTCTTTCTTTCTTTCTGCAAAAGATGCATTTCTTGTCTCCAAATACAATATTTATATATTATTTATTTACATTTATATCCCCCCCTTTCCCCTAAAGTACATAGTGAATTAAGCATATAATTATACAGGAGGATCCGCCTCCTTTCCTCCACATACAGACAGGGGACATGATTTTTGTCCAGAATAGAGAGGTGTCCAGATGTGGGAGGGTCAAAAAAGCAGGTCCAGATTAAGGAACGATTCAGACATAGGTGGCTGTTCTGCGCTCCACAAAACGATACAATAAAAGACAGCCTCCATATTCTAAGAGCCAGATTCTCAAATCTGTATAAAAGGTAAAGAGCACAGAGTGGGGTAGTACTGTCCAAAGGTGGGTTTAAAGGACAGTCAGGTTGAATTTTGTTTCAAATTGTAATTTTGACGTGCATGGACATTTCACATTTGATTTGCATATAGCAACTTAATGTTTAGAGCTCTTCCTTGTAAAACCCACTAGTCAACATGCAGGGGGAACACCTTCCATCACGTACCTGCTTGCTGCTGGTGTGGGGGGGCTTGCCTGCCTCGCCGCCGCCGCCGTTGCCGCCGCCGCCGCTGACACCTGCCTGCCGCTGGGGCCGCTGCCGCTGCTCCATCCCCGCTGCTCATCTGCGGGGAGAAAAGAACAAACGGTGAGGTTGGGGGCTAGGGGGGGGAACTCAGAGGGCAGCCACATGGGCTGTCCTGTCCCCTCCCCCCCACCCGGAAGTAGTGGGGGCATAAGGCCTCGGGGACAGCGGCTGAGCCGCAGAAGCCTGCCTGCAGGGGGAACACCTTCCATCACGTACCTGCTTGCTGCTGGTGCGGGGGGGCTTGCCTGCCTCACCGCCGCCGCCGTTGCCGCCGCCGCCGCTGACACCTGCCTGCCGCTGGGGCCGCTGCCGCTGCTCCATCCCCGCTGCTCATCTGCGGGGAGAAAAAAGAACAAACGGTGAGGTTGGGGGCTAGGGGGGG
>QEPC01015431.1:136867-153469 GCA_003113815.1 Sphenodon punctatus | reverse complement strand
CCCAGGCCTTCGGGAGGGAGGGTGGGGGGGGTGATTTTAATCCCCCGCCCAATTATTCATTTGTTTTCTAGCCCTGTTTTATATGATGTGTTTTAGATGATGTATTTTATATTTATTTTTAAAGTGAATTTTAATGTTTTATTGTTGTTGTTAGCCGCCCCGAGCTGCACTGCAGGAGGGGGCGGGATATAAATCTGTAAAATAAAATAAATAAATAAACAAACATATATGAAGGGCCCCCATCTGCTCTGTGCTCATCCACACGAGATATTACAGCTCTCAGCTATGTAATCCTTGAGGAGTTGGCAAGCTCCTTCCAGCGTAGTGCGGAAACAAAGAAGAAATTCTGGATTTGTGATTATTTGCAATTTTGGATAGCACTCCAAATATATCAATGAACTCTTGCACTCAAACAAATATTTGCATATTTGTTAAAACCCATGTTTTTCAAGGGGTAGGGGGCATTCATTTTTGTTCCGATATCTGAGTTGAAATTAAGAGACCAGAAAAAACAACTGAAAAACTTAAAGCAAATATCCAGATGAAGCAGGCACAAATAGTGTTTCATACTCATTTGTCGGGCCTGAATTGAAGCAGACAAATTCAACAAATATGGTATTCACAGCAATATTCCTTTCAGCTCCACTCCAGACACCTAACGAGAGTTGCAGCTTGGCAGCAGAAAACATAAACTACCCATAAAGAAACTCAGCAAGAAAACTTCTGATCTCCCTTTCTTATCAGTTGACCCTCTTTGTTTAATTTTCCCATTGCCATTGAGTCTTCAGGCTGCAATAATGGGTGTTTTCACACAGAAATGGCAGTGCACCCCCACATCTGTCCACTTGCAGCCCTGTCTGGGTCCATTCTAAATGGACCTGGCAGCTGCCACAGTCTACGATCTGGCCACGCAGTGCACCCTCAGCCACACCATAGAGTTGCTGGTGGATTGCCCAATGCTCTGGGAAGTCACCCACAATGCCATGTCATTGCCCAGGGCAACCCCCAGGCAAGAGTAGAGCTGCAGTGGCTGTCCACTGAACAGACGGACCAAGCCTTCAGCTAGTGCCCCAGGTTTGAGCTGCTCGCTTCACTGGCAGTGCTCCTGGATATTCCGGAGCATTGCCACCAGAGCTGCCCCGAAGTAGGGACCGCCTGCCTTGCTTCTGCTCCACCTGTACATCTGATGGGCCACCTTTGAACTGAGGGCCCACCTGAAGGTGGGAAGAAGTAGAGGCGTGGGTGATGTCCATCTGAAAACACCCATTCTGTTTGACAGCTCCTTTCTTGCTGAGGGGTGGGGTGAGGGGTAGGGTTGGGGGTGGGGAGGGTGTGTTTTTATGATTAATGTTTTAAATTGTTCAAGTGTTTTTATATTGTTGTTTTTATGGTTTTGTTAGCCGCTCTGAGCCACTGAGGTGGGGAGAGTGGGATAAAAATCTGCTAAATAAATAAATAAATAATAAAAATAGAGTTTTCAGATGCAAATGAAGCTGCAGAGAGAAACACTATGATATCTACATTGTCCCATTCTTCTTCTCACCCTTTGAACACTTCCATTTTCCTCTCCTTTCTACCTCTTTCTCAGGAGGCCAAAACCAAGGTGAAAAGGGGGGAAGTTTGACCAAATCCATCAATATCCCTAGCTAGAATGCTGTACAGGATCCCAGCTACAACTCTGTAACAGGGAGGCCCCCTCCGAAGTAAGTATTCACATGTTTGGTGCCAAACAAAACTGGCATCCTGGTTGATAGTCACTGATGTTTCTTTCTTTCTTTCTTACTTCCTTCCTTCCTTCCTTCCTTCCTTCCTTACTTTACAGTCAACAACATGTATAGTCCCAGAAACAGTAAATATACAAACCTAAAAGTCCTTTACAGTTGAGGAGCTCCTCCCCCACCCCACCCCCCTCCGGGGAGGCAAGCCTACTTCTAGGGCTCCCATCTTCTTGGCAGAGCCTTGTCACCTGGCTCCAGGCTCTCTGGTCATGCCAAATCCTGGGCAGCCCCTTGTAGCTCAGACTCAGCTTTTAGCTCCTTTGCCTGGGGCTACCCTAGAAGCATACTTGCAACCTCTGTCTCTCCCTGGTGGCCTAGGTTGTGAGCTTCCCAGCCAGCACAGACTTTTATCTCTAGTTCTTCTCAGCTGACTTGTAGTTTCCTGCCATGCCCAACTGGGCGAACTCAGGCCATGCCAATTGGCACAGTTAACCCTTTCTGGGCTTTGTTCACTACTTGCGCCACAGACAGGGCATCCCCGCAAAGACTTATCCAGTCCTGTACCAGACTTGATTCTGCAAGCATCCTGCAGTGCCCCATTACAGGATCTTTAAAATTGCTTCAATTATTAGAACTGTATATATACTCTGTGGTCCCGATCCAAGGTCCACACGACGGCGCGCATGTGCATTGTGCATATAGACCAAAACTACACTGTGTCCCCAGCAATGTCCCCTGCCTCCAGCCCTGAGCGCGCTACCACACAGGAGAGGCAGGGCTTCAGTGGCTGCAGGTATCAGCGCAATTGGGAAGCGGGGGACTGTACCAGTGGCAACGTGCACACTCGCACGGTGTGCACACTTGCAAGTGCAGCATTAGTCCCAGTGCACAGTGTTTAGATTGGGGTCTATTCTCTTAATTATTTTATTTGTTTTTATCTTGGTCACCTTTAAGGAGCTGTGTGTTGATACCAGCATGCTGATACATATGGAGCATAGGCAATAAATAAGGATCTTTGGAAAGCCATTTTCTTCAGCATACAAAAAACTTCACAGCATCGGCGTTTTGTACCAGTTTGGTTTATAGTGGCTGTCCCCTGGCAAGGAAGAGGCTCTTCAGCACACAGGAACTTGGCTTTTCCAGAAATAGTTCCACTCTAAAATTAGTGGGTTAAGGAACTGAGAATTCCCAAAACAAGAATGCTTAGCCAGTTCCACTTAGCTAGTGAGTGACTCCAGTTGCAAAAGCATCAGCCTGATACAAGATGAAAAAGAAACAGGCAACTCCATCCTTCCCAGTAAGAAACCATCAATTGTGTAACAAACAAATGAGAAAGAACACAGATACAGACAAGTAATAATCATTATCTAATCAAAATACTCCACATATTTTAGTTAAAATAATAAAAAGACAATCATTTGAAACATGTGTCATGCACCCACACCATAGGTTTTTGGAGAACTGTATGGTAAGGTAGTTAATTTATTTATTTAAACTTATACCCTGTTCTTTCCCTAAGACTCAAAGTAAATTACAACATAAAAAACATACAAAAATAAAATATATAAAAATCCCTGAGACCCCATCCCCTCCCCCACCTCAGCTGCTATTGTCACCTATCAAATGCTTGGACAAAAAGAAATAGCTTACATTGGGCTTTTTCAGATGGACAAACTATCACTGGATTAGGAGAAAACTATCTCGGAATTGTTATCCAGTGATTACAAAGTGGTACCTGTTTACACAGACATTTCTATCCAGTGATAACTTTATTCCAAGATAGGATGTCAACTCTTGCCATAAGATTCTGTGGCACAAATCTTGGGATAATTGACTATCCCAAGATAAGTCGTTTAGATGGACATAATCACGGGATAGTTTAACATCTGGATGTTACAAAACCTCAAAAAATAGGTTTTGTAAACACCGGATTTTTCTGTTAGCCCAGGACTTTAATCATTGTATACAGCATTTACACGGACAAACGGTCTCAGGATTAACACTATAGTCCCAGGATAAGTGTCAATGTGAAAACGCCATCTGTCAGTAACCAAGAATGCCTTTATGTACACCTTTTTTTTAATGTACCTTACAGGCAGATGGTACCAGCAAGAAGGTGCTTCCAGCCAACCACAGGGATTATGATGGAGTATAGGGAAGGTGTCAGTCTTTCAGGAGTCAGTCTTTTACCCAAGCAATAACATCATTGGCATCATGTATAGTTTAACATATTCTAGTTAAGTACATTATATATACACAAGCAGAGAGTATCGGCAGTGAGCACAATCCTCCAGCCACTGAAATCAATAGCTCATCATCCACGGAGTTTAATAGTGGAGGAGTGTAGCCATTCTGTTACACAACAAGGGACAGGATTCCAAAAAGCATTTTCAACAGGCATCGTTGAGGGGGTGGGTCTGTGTGCACCACATGGAGCGCTGATGCACGTCTGGCGACAGGGGAGATTTAAATGGGTCAGGATGGGTGTGCGCTGGGTGTACACCCCTGCCACACTGCCCACTCCTGCCCCCCCATGGAGCATTCTGAATTTTTTCCCCCAGTGCTCTTTGCATGGACATGAGTGAGTGGTGCATGGGTCACAGGAGCATATGCCCACCCACGGTGCATTCATACGGGCACTTAGGTGGGTGGGGGATGGGTGGACTTGTATAGGTGTATCCCATTGAAAGATGACCACATTCTCAGCCTCTTATCCCATTCAATATCTTCACCAATATACACGGGCAGTAGTTCTTTGTCATGCACATAGGGGAAAATCCAGCAGCCCATGTACGCCACTCGTGGGCGCCGTGCACAAGCCAGAACACACGCGCTCAGATGCGCACGCATGGGGTGCGCATAGCACAGCTGCCTGGAGACAGCAGAATGCGCACATTAGTAAGCACATTCTGGTCTGTGAGTGGCGTATGCGAGCCTGTAGTCTCTTATTATCCTCCTTTAATGCCAGGAAACAACCCTCAGGCAACCCACAATCTCTAACTCTGCCCTAGCCAGGCTCCTACCTTTGGCTGGCTTCAAAGTCTTTTTAGCAGAACCTTATCGTCAGGCACTTTTCTTTTGCCCCAGCAAGCCTCCCAGCCCAGCAACACCCTCTGAACTTTGTCTGGAGACAGAGCTCCACTCCCAGCCCCTGTCCCCCTGGGTATCTCCAGTTCATCAGTCTTATCAGAGCTCTTGCTTCTTCAGCAGCTTCCTCTTGACTGAGCTCCCAGCTCAGTTGTTATACCTAGGTTGGTTTCTGCCATGCCCATTTCCAGCTGCTTGTCAATTAGGTGCTGTCCTATATTTCCACTAGAGCCTGCAGCCCAACTAGCCTACTCCCCAGCTGGTGCTAACTGTGCTCTTTTAAAGGGCTAGCAACACTCAGGGTCTCTGCCTTGTTACAGTGTCAAAAAAAGTTATTTTCATCTTCAAAATTTCTGTTTATTGCTGTAATAAAGCCTTCTTGTGCTATTTCAGAAAGATTCTTAAAATAATCCTCCCTACCATTTGAAGAGTTGGGACTCTACCAGTTGATTTAAAAAAAAAAAAAGGTAAGAACTTCAGGGTTTTTTGGCCACTTACTTATTTGTATCTCTTTAGACATTATTTTTATCTCTAATTCTATAGTTTGAAACACTGCGTGTTAACACCCGGGCAGGGAGAGCCCCAGAACCTGGAGCAGCTGTGGAGTACCCACAGAGCAGCCACCATCGTGGACAGTGCAGGGAACCCTTCAGACAGGCAGCCTCCTGCCTATTCATGGGTTGCACCAGCCACCACATATAACATTAGAAAACTTTCCTCTCCCCCCGCCCCCATCACCTAAGAGCTGGGCAGCTGATTCAGTGCTGTCACTGTCCCTGGGAATGGCAACTCCTCCCCTCCCATGCAGCTGTCTGGCAGCTGAGAGGGGCATGCTAGTGCTGGCTCCAATGGAAAGGGGAGTCATGTCCAGGGAAGGTGTATTCCCTGGCCATGACCCCTTTTCCATGACCATTGCTCTCTTTTCCTGGTACAAAAGGAGAAGAGTGGAGATCAAAGGCAGTGCCCAGCCCCTGTGCTCTCCTCTCCCATCCACCTCTCAACTGAGCAGGGCGAGATCTGCACTCCCCTCTCCCAGATGCCTCACAGCTGAGCAGAGCAAGATCTGCACTCCCCTCTACCAGCCGCCTCTCAGCTGAGCAGGGCAAGATCTGCACTCCCCTCTCCCAGATGCCTCTCAGCTGAGCAGGGCAAGATCTGCACTCCCCTCTCCCAGACGCCTCTCAGCTGAGCAGAGCAAGATCTGCACTCCCCTCTACCAGCCGCCTCTCAGCTGAGCAAGGAGAGATCTGCACTCCCCTCTCCCAGGTGCCTCTCAACTAAGTGAGATGTGATCTGTGCTCCCCCCTCCCAGATGCCTCTCAGCTGAGCAGGATGAGAAGATCTGCACTCCCCTCTCCCAGCCACCTCTCAGCTGAGAAGGTCATAATCCTTGCTGGATTTGATGGAATGGGGGTCACAACTAGCGAAGGCTAGGACAGAGGAGCACAGATTATGCCGCTCTCAACTGAGAGGCAGCAAAGAGAGGGGAGTGCAGATCTCCCCTGAGAGCTTCTGGGGACTTCTGTTCATCTCCGCTCCTCCAGTTGGCTGTCAGCCAAGACAGGCACAATAGCTGCACCTCTATGGTGCTGGTGGTCCCGGGGCTACAAGGAACCCTAACAAATGTGAACTGGCCCCACAGTTGTCAGTTGCCCCACTCTGGGCCAGATTCACTTGTGCTGCATGCTCCACTTTCTTGGTGATTGCATGGCGCTGGGCTGCCCCGGGGTGCCCCCAGGGCAAACATCTGGTGGGGCACTGTTCAGATGGACAGGTGAATCTGGGCCTGAAGGGGGAAATTGTGGGGCAGTATCTCCTTTGTTTCCACCCACTGTGGGGGCTGATCCAAAGTGCATGCATGCAATCTATGCACACAATGAACCCAGGCACCAAGCTTGGATTGGCTCCACTGTGATTAAAGAAATCCTCAGTGTCCTTGCTCCAGAAAAGCCTTCCAAGACTTTGGGGTGGGGTGGGACTTCCTGGGCTCTTTGGGTTCAAGGTCTTATCATATGTGGACTTTTGCTTGATCTTGGTATGGAGAAAGAAGATCCATCAGCAATTTGGCAGCTGAGCCAGAGTTTGCCCACAGGCTTTCATTGCTTCTCTCAATGAAGGGTGGGGGTGGGGTGGGGGCATAAATTGGGATTTCAGTTACTTTCTGGGGGAAATCCTACTAATGAATTTAATGTGTTAAGAAATGGTATTAAAAGGTATATCCAGGCGGACGGAATGTATGGTGCCTCACGGAACTAAATGTTCAGACACAGGCATACGGTTGCCCTTGTTACTTGTGGTTTTCATCTTCACCATATAAAGATTCATTTAAGGATTCACACAAGGTATTTTCAAAATATCTGTAAAAAGGATATCCTTTTTAATTAAATTTTACATGCCGTTTGAGTGATTTCTGTAGAAACCAATCCTTTTTTGTTTAATCCCATGGAAGAATGGATGGAAGAAGCAAGGGAAACATTAAAGCTAAAAAAAACCAAAAAAACCCTCACCAACCACCCCCATACCTGCATTTTTGCGTACTGCATTGGGTACGTAAGAGGGTATTTGATTACCAATCAGGTACCTGACTACCTGAAAAGTCACTAATTTCATGTACCATTCCCCCCCCCCCCCCCCAATTACCAATTGCCATATCAGGATGGAAAACCAAAGAATCGGGATGAAAAACCAAAAAAATCGGGACCAGAAGTCAAACATCTGGGACATTAGGTACCGATTGTTACCCAATATTGTTGAGTCAATTCTAGAGGTGTGCACCAGGGACCCATGTCATTATTCATTTTCTTTATTTAAACCTTTCATTTTCATAAATATTGAAATTTTGTTTTTGTTTTCACTTTCGTTTTCGCTTTCTATTGATTTCAAGAGAGACACATTTTTTGCTTTAGTTTTTATGTTTTTTATTATGTTTTAATGAAACACAGAAGGAATCTACCTCCAGTGGAGGGCATTATGTGTACCAAATTTCAGAAAGTTTGAATAAGGGAATCCAATTTTATAAGCAGCTGAATTATCTTATTTTGCAATTCCTGGCTTTAATTTATTTGTCTCCCATCTAATGTTGATGAACCTCAGTAATCTTATACCCCTTCCCAGTGTTACTATCTATGCCAACTTTCAAAAGGATTGGATAAAGGGTCCTGGTGGTATAAGCAATAAACATATAAATGTATGTCTGACTGTAACATCTTTGTAGTCCAATTAGTGTACATGAAATTTGGCAGGACTGTATCTCACACTTTCATGATCACCTCTGCCAAATATCAGAAAGATATGATAAAGGGTCCCAATTTTATAAGCCTGCAGAGAATATGTATAGAATGAGCCTATGCCAGAGATTCTCTTACATGTCACTGTGGTATAAAATCCATTTGTAATGCCAATTGGCCAGAAGAAATGTCAACCAAATATCCACATTCTGTGCTGCGACCACCCCAATTTCTCTCCCCCACTTGTTACTGGGAAGCTGGAAGCATCTGTTTAGGAAAGAGCCAACAGATTTGTTTATGTCCTCTGTCATAGGGCTGCACGATGTGACTGTGATGATAATTCGCCAGCCTGGATGTGTAGATCACGTCTCCTGATTGCTGGGATGCTATCCCCAAAGTCCCAGTTATGTCCCTTCAATGCCTGCCTCAGGACTGCCACTATGCCCGCCTCAAAGCCTCCACTGATTGATCCTGTAAAGCTGGAAGCCTGCAGTAATTGGCCAGTGAATGTGTCCCCATCCTCCCTCCTACAGAATCCCTCCCCCTGCCATGCTAGATGCCTGTCTCTGACTGGCACTGCATGTGCTGCTATTTATCTGAATAATGATCTTCAAGGGAACATTTTCAATTGCTTATAAAATTGGAGCCCTTCATCAAATTTTCCTGTGGTTTGGCAGAGATAACAGGGAATGTATGGGATAAATTCCTGCCAAATTTCTTGTAAACAGGATGGAATATAAAAATGTTACTATTGGAAGAGCATTTTCAAGTGAATGGATTATAACATCAGGACCCTTTATCCAATCTTTATGAAATTTGATATGATTGGTAATCATGTGGAGGGACATAATCTTCAGAGGTTTCATGCAATTTGGATGGAAGATAAAGGGGTTGTATCCAGGAATGTGTATACAGCTTTTTTTTAAATCACAACATTCAATTGATTATAAAATTTGTTTCCTTTATTCAAATGCTCCAATATTTGGTACACATAGTGCGCTCCATTGTGGGTACAATCTCACCAAGGTTCATCAGAAATAAGAAAGAAACAAAAAATGTATAGCCAGAAATAAATTTTTTAGTGTTTTCCCATTTTAAAAATGAAAATTTGTTTTTATTATTTTTATTTTTGTTTTTGTTTTTGTTATTATAACAAATACAAATTGTTATTATACAAATACAAATTGTTACAATTATACAAATACAAATTGTTATTATACAAGTTATTATAACAAATACCAATTCAAGTACCAGAAATTGAAAAGGTATACCCATTTTCTCACATACTCATTTCTGCTCTAGTCCTGACCCACTGATTGAGAAACACTGCACTAGCACGTTGGAGAATAATTTTGATAAAATATTATCTTCCCTGACCACCTCTCTTTCTATTTTGATCATCCCACCATCTCGATAAAGTCTTATTAATGTAGTTCAGCTTTTATAGAAAAAATGTGTTTGTTCGATATATCCTTTGCTTTGTCAGTTCATCTTTCTAGTGCAAATCTGCCTTGCTATGCACAGAGTCAAATACATTCTCATTGTTAATAAAACCAAGACATACCTGTACATTGAATTAATCATCCTGTCAATTAATTTTCTTATTGCATATGGTGTGGTTTATTGTTCTTCACTTTTTTTTCTAAATCCTGCCTTTTCTCTGGGTTGGTTAAAATCCAACACTTTAATCTGTTGTAAGTACTTGAGCAAATAATTTGTACATGTTTGATTAAAGGCTTATAGGTTGAATGTTTTTGAGTCTGTTTTTTCTCCTTTTGTTAAACAGGAGATTCCACTGTTCCAATATCTGAGAATATTTTTCTCCTATAAGCATCAAATAATTAACACCTCAGTTTTAATTGTTGTCACTTTCTTCATTAATAATATCATTAGTCATGTCTTCCACAACAGAAGCCTTTCCTTGCTTTATTTGTTGCATAGGTGTATATTCAATCGCTACTCCCAGTTCTAGGAGTCCTTCTATATTTGTAGGCCTTTCATTTTGGATAACATTGTTTCTGTTGTTTGATTTCTTTATAGTCTGTCAAACTCTGTTTCTGTTCAATATTTTGGTTTTACTTGTGATTAGCATGCCATCATCATCTTTTGGACATATGCTTATCTATCTGCATTCCATAATAGCTCTTTTGTGAGCTTCATCTTTTTTCTTTTTGTCTAGGGCATCCTCTATTCAATTGGTG
Source organism: Sphenodon punctatus (assembly GCA_003113815.1). NCBI lineage: Eukaryota > Metazoa > Chordata > Lepidosauria > Sphenodontia > Sphenodontidae > Sphenodon > Sphenodon punctatus. The sequence goes on along the minus strand of QEPC01015431.1, from coordinate 143,236 downwards.
TTTTGTTGTCTGATGTCTGATCTTAGCAGTTTCTATATGGTTCTATAAAGGTCTTCCTGATTCTTTATACCATGGGTGAGGAAACTTTTCTATTCTGGGGGCCACTTTGAAAACTAGCACAGGCTCAGAGGGTCACATAGATGTTGGGGGCAGAGGGTGCAAAAAGGGTGTGCTCAAGAAAAGGAGGGTCAGACTCTAGATCATGGATCTGTGCCATTGATCTGTCCCCTCTTCTTGTGTCTTATCTCTGCTCCCTTACCCTGAGCTCAGGTTTTCAGTGATTTGGTGTAGGAAGTATATATAGGGGCCAGATCCAGGAATTGGAAAAGGGCTACATAAAAACTTGCCAGGGGCTGTATTTTGGCCCCTGGGCTGTGGTTCCCACTCCTACTTTATACTATCATCTTATTTTATCTTATTTCTCTTATCTCTAAATAGTTGTTGTAGACATTTCATTTCCCCTTAGGTTTTCCCCACCCCCTGCTACTAGTCCAGCAGTTTAAATTAGAATTCTTATCCTAATATGTGTCATTCTTTGTTTAGGATACATTTCCTGGTAATTCAAACAGATTTAGATGCTTCAGTGTGAATTTGACTTTTTCTCATGGAAGATTTTCTTTGTTTCCATTAATCATCTTATCCTTAAAGATTTAAATTTTTTTCTGGTTTTCTGTTTAATAGATCTGTATATTTTACCACTTAATCACTTCCTGTTTTGAGCTGGTTTAGAACTGATGCTTCTTGTATGGTATATTTTATCTATCTGTAAAAATAAAGTCTTGTTTGTTTTTGTATCTTCATTAGGATTCTCCATGCAGAAGTGGAGCTTGGTTGGAATGGACGCTGGGGCAGAAGATGGAAAGGCAACTCCTGGCTTTCCCGGCCTCCCTTCTTGGGGCAGGGGAAGCAGCTGGACCAGGGAGTGTCAATCCCCCCCAGGCTCACGGGCCCAGGTTCAGCCTGCCACTATTATAGCTATGCTCTTGCGACTCCAGGTCTACTCCAGTGAATCTTTCCTTCTTAAATTTTGGGCTTCCTCGGAAGTTGACTAATGTATCTCCTCATTTTTTCTAAGTTTAGTTCCAGGGTCCTTTTCCTCCAACACTTTTTGATTGGTTTGGTTTAGGTTTTGGATGTGGTGGTTCCATCGTGGCAAACAATATACTTCACAATTCCAGGCAGTTTTTCAGCTTTTCTTCACCAAGTACATAAACCAATAATGCTCCATTTTCCTTCTGTCAATGCTTCTTCAACTTCTTATAGATAAACCAGTTTAACTTTATAGCATTTGTATGCAGTTATGTGTAATCTCTTTAAAGATAATTCTTTAGGGCTTAACCCAGAGATTTTCGGCACCTTCAGCTCTTTCTCAGATCCAGCTGTTTCTGTAGATAGGAATTCCAGAGCTTCTGGGGACCAAGAGCCATTAAGCTTGGCATGCTGCCATGTTTGGGGCAAGCAGTTTGACCTATGCACCATCCTCACCAGCAAGATTGGTGAGGGACTGCTTTTGGTCTGTCTTCTTTCCTTTGACAAATTCATCTTGAATGACCCTAGCCAGGGTTTCCACTCCCACTGGCATAGCTCTCAGGATCTTGGAACATGCAAGCCCTTTAATATCAGCTGTGTCCCTAAGACATGGTCAGTTCACATGGCACCACCCCTACCACCCACACACACCAGAGTTGCAGGGAATCACCCAATGATCTAGGCTGACAGACAGACAGACAGACAGATAGACAGGCGTGGAGGTGCACTCTGGGTCTCCACCGAAAAGATGGGCAGCAGTGCCATGTTTGGTCTCTGTCCCAGGTTTGGCTGGTCTGCTCTGTGCTGCATGCTCCAGGATCTTGTGGAGCATGCTGGGCTGGGCTGCCCCAGCCTACTCGGGGTTGCACATCTGATAGGCACCCTTCAAATGGACTGGTAAACCTGGAGGTGACAGGGGCATCTGTGGGCACTCCTGTGGCTGCTGTCCATCTGTTTACACCCAATGAAACACTAATGTCCACAATAAGAAGACGTGGACACAACACACCCACTGCCTATTGTAAAATAAATAAATTAATTAAAAATTAAATTAAATTCTAAGCATCACAGCCAGGACTGTAGCTAAAGTGGCAAGTAAATCTCCCACCACCACCCCTGTAAAAATAAGGTGTATTCCAGATTTTTTTCCTTCAGTTTGTTAGTGTGAAGACTAAGATGCATGAAGACACAGATAAGTGATTGTATGCCTAAGGCCCAAGAGTGATAATCATAATTGTAGTAAGAAAATGTCTGCATCATAGTACATGAACTCCTCAAAGCAAGCAAAATTGCCCCCCTTGTCAGACAAACACCTTACACTTGCCTCTCCACAGTCTCCCCTCCTGTACCAATGTTATAACTACAGGTCTGATCACAGTGAAGAAAGTAACAAACTTCAGCCTTATAAAAAAAGCACGATTTTCTAATAAGGGGCCTTCTACTGGAACATGCTAAGCAACCAGATCTCATTGGAATTTCAGCACTTTCCAGACTTGGGCTTTGCGACTGACCATATGTAGCACGGAGGATCAAACTGGCTAAATAACTCTCTGTGCTTTAAAATTCAGACAGCATATTATGAACAATATTGGTCCAGTTCAGAATTGATAACAGCACAGCAACATTTCCATCTTGACTTATCTTTTCATAAATATTTCATAGGGTTTTCCCACATATTCTACAGATATGAATTATAAAAGTCAAATAATGTAGCAAACCAAGTACAGTTGTTGGTTTTTCTCTTTGAGTGAAATCTCTCAGGTAAATGTGCACTTTTACAAACATAAGGGGTGTACAAACATGCAATCTTCCAAACAAAAAGGGAAAGCAGAGACCATGCTCAGCAACATATTTAGAAAGGGTATAACATTTGGCAAAAGGACCTCAGAAAAGAATCTTAAATGATATGAAGCTTTGAAGACAATCCATAGCATGCCCTAAATTGTACCACCGGTTCCCATCCTTTCATCCTAGCAATTAAATGCTAGCATTAAAGCTGGACACACACAAAAAATGTGGACGCAATACACACACACACACACGCACACACACACAAATGTGGATTTGCCAGGTGCACAAATAGTTTAAGCACATGTGAGCAGAGTGACACTTCAGTGGACTAGGTTTAAGGGGATGTCAAATCCTCATTCATGACGAGAGACAACACTGTTCATCACCCACTCTCACTTTTACATGCAGTGTCCTCACCCAGAACACCTCGCCTGCACAGCCCTTGTCACAGACAGGATTTAAGTAGGCTCTGGCTACTCGTAAGTGTGCTCAGGTACAGATGTCAGATGTGCATTCCATGCTGTTCCCACATTACAGGCAGCAGCCCAGTGACCACGACTACCTCACAGAAGCTGCCCCTCACTGCATAGGAGGATTTGTCACCCACTGAAGATAAGGCCCTTTTTACACAGACACTCTAACACCGATGAGGCTGAGCGCAGAGAGCAGAGGTGGCTCAGGCACACCTAGGTGACCAGATGTGGCATCAGACACACATGGGCAAGTTAAGAGGATGGAGAGTCAAGGAGAGACTAAGGTAGGGGAGTTTTAGCAGCAGCCTCCTGCCCTGCCCTTTCCGGAGCCCTAGTGCCCCAACCTCCCATAGCCCAGTCTCAGCAGCAAGGCATGACACACGGTCGGGTGAGGCCAGTCAGTCCTCCAGTACTGACCCCTCTGAACCCTTCCTGGGAAGGATTCACAACAGAAGAGCTCAGAGGGACCTTGGGGGGGAGGGATGACCTGCCCCCTTCCAACCACTCACCCACAAGCCTGATTTTCTCTGACTCTCAGAGTATTTTCAGATGTGACGGGGCTGGTATTGACCCCGTCACGGAATCACCCATTAATCCCCTGCCGGAATCAAAACAGCCATCAAACAGACGTGCCGGCTGATCCCGATGGGGAATCGGGGAGGGGGTGGGGCCGCACGGCTCAACGTGCAGCCACACAGCCCCACCCCTCCCATGCTCCCCCAGCCAGCTGCCCTCTGGGAGACGGGCAGGCACCGTGGCCAATGTGGTCACAGCGCCCGCCTGCTTCCCCGGGGCCGTGGTCAGGGGACAGACGTGATGCCCCTGCTGATCACAGGTGGGAATCGCTTTGACCACGCAAGCAGCCCTGGTCTGGGCAGGAGAGCCGTTTGCGTGGTCAAAGCAACTCCTGCCCGTGATTCACGGGGATGAACATCTGGCAGGAATCACGGTTGGCCCCAACAGACGTTACGAGCTCATGGTCACCATATGGAAATTGACTGTGGTTCACTGTGATCTCGTAAGGTCTGAAAATACCCATGAATGTGTATGTAGCATTTCTTAAAATCACAACATTCAATTGCTTCTAAAATCGGTTAGCTTTATCTAATCATTTCGAATAGCGGTACACATAATGCCCTCTATTGGGGGTACAACTTCCCCCTGGTTACAACATAATTGAATAAGAAACAAAAAAGTTATAGCCGGAAATATGTTTTCAATGTTTTCTCTTTATTTCAAAAACAAAATGTTTTCGTTTCTATTTTCATTATTATTATTTGTAGTTTTCGTTATTGCAATAACAATAATGAAAATGACAATTTCCATTATCATTATTGTAATAACGAAAATGACATGCACACCCATTATTCCTACACTGCCCACAAAGTATAACTCCTACCTATGGTGAAAGAGCTTTCTATCCCTTATGTAATAAGCCAACATGACCTCTGAATAGGTTGACCCAGTTTTCTGCCTCTGAACATACATGTGATTTTTAATCTAGTTAGTTCCCCTTGCTTCTACAAAGTCAGTGAAAACTTACTCTATCAGATAAATAACATGCCATGCCACCTTCTGCTACAACAGCTCCACCTTGCTAACAGAAATCTACTACATGATAATCTATGGTCACACAAACGCTCATAGTGGCCTTAACACTGAAATTTCAGGACTATCTATCTATTGAAAACCCTGGGATGAACTGGGATGGTCATTACCCATTTGTAGACCCTGGGCCCCACCTACCTCCAGGACCACCTCACCCTCCGGATCCTGGATCGACCTCTGCAGTCGGCCAGGGGCGCCCTCCTTGAGGTCCCCCGGGTGTCGACCATGAGGAGGGCATTGTCTGTGGCTGCAAAGCAGCTGTGGAACTCCCTCCCGTTGGAGGTCCGCCTGTCTGCCAACATCCCCTCTTTCCGTAGACAATGTAAGACCTGGCTGTTCTGGCGGGCCTTCAGCGAGGGAGATGGGATGGGAGGGTTGGATTAGGGAGGGTTTTTTGGTACTGGGTTATTTTAACTTTGGAATTTTGTTGTTGTTTTAGTGTATTTTATTTTGTATTTTAAAACGTTAGCCGCCCCGAGATGCTTGTAGCAGGATGGGGCAGCATATAAATTATAATAAATAATAATAAGACAAGTGGAAGATTTCACTTGTAGACAAGTGAAAATCTTGGCACCCTTTAAGTAATATCATTTGAAAGATAGTTATCAAAATTATGTTAGCAGTATAGTTTAATGAGTCACATAATGGGAATTTGAAATAAAAATTAAAAGAAAAAGAAAAAGCATGCAGCTTGTGAAAAGTTAGATTCCTTGATTGATGATATAGATTTAGGCTGCAATCCACAAAACTTTTAGAACTTTAGTGGGACTACTCCAGAGTATAGTCAGATTTTAGTATATCCTGTTTTTGTTCTTGTCTAGCTAAATAAAATGCATCCACATCTCTATTTTGTTATTGCATCTAAACTAATGTTTCTGTTTTGTCCTATTTGCAAACAATAGGCCTTTGTTAGAGAAGGGAAAAACCCACAAAACTGTGAATCTACTTTTTTCCATTTAAGCAAGCAGAGTTCCACCCAGCCTGGTTTACCAGCATCTGAAAAATTACTTTTCCTCTCTGAATGCATAATTGGTTTATTTATATACAAAAACCATACAGGCATTTACTTAGTATACCTGGCCTAGAGGGGGAAAAAATAGTCCAAAAACTGTCCTACCAGATGTGTCAGTCAGCATATGATCTCCATATAATTTATAAGGCATTAAATTACAAAATAATGAATCTTTTCAGTTAACATCTTGGCACACGATGATAGCATTACATTTTATGTGAGAAAATCAACCACAGCTCTTGCCCCATAAAACTGCAAACAGAAATCTGTAATCATTGGCACTGGTTTGACTTAGAAAAAGACAGCCATTATGCTCTCATTACAATCAAGCTATGTATGTGCAGCCTGGATGTCATCCAATCGCATACAGTTCTTTCCCCCTGTCTTTCAACATTTCCTTAAGGAGACTAGACAGTGGTTTGTTTCTGGGTTTTGTGGGGCGGGGGGGGGGGGGGG
>QEPC01015431.1:82535-112456 GCA_003113815.1 Sphenodon punctatus | reverse complement strand
CCCCCCAAAAGGGAAGGTTAGAGACAGGCCGATAGCTGGTGAGGGTGTCAGCATCAAGTGATGTTTTTTTGAGCAAGGGATGCACCATGGCCTCCTTAAGAGACCCTGGCACTCCCAAAGGGAGGCGTTGACCACCCGCGCCAGCACTGGCCCCATCATTTCCCTGGTGATCTTAACCAACCAGGACAGGCAAGGATCTAATTCACAAGTTGTGGCCCTAACAGCCCTCAGGACATCAGCCGCATCGGCAGGTGTCACCGACTGAAACATCCAAAAAAACACTGACAAGTCGGGACATTCATAATGTCTGGTTCCTCCACTGTGTCAAGTGTGGTGTCAAAGACATAACTAATACAAGCGATTTTATCCATGAAAAAGTCAATAAACCTATCACAGCAAGCATTGGAAATCTCTGCTTCAAGGTGGAGACAGGCTGGACTGACCAGCCCTTTCACCAACCAGAAGAGCTCCACCGGGCGAGACTTCACAGATGCTATGATGGCAGCAAAGAACTCCTTCTTTACTGCCTGCACAGCTGATGCATAGGCTTTTAAACTAGCTCTATGATGCAATCGGTATCTTTGGCATGGTATGGTATCATCACCATCACTCTAGTCGCCTTCCTTCTTGCTTTAGTCACTGCATGACTTCTGTGAACCACTGAAAACTGTGTCACTGATGCTCAGCAAGAGAACACCTAGGAGCTTCCAGGTTAGTGGCCTGAGAGAGACAGATGTTCCAAAAGGCAACAAGGTCATCGAGCAGATGGGCATCGATGTCCGAGGGAATCTCCCCAAGAGCATTCCAGAACCAAACCAGGTCCATAAGTCTCCAGGGGTGGACCAATTGAACTGGTTCGGCACCTTTCTGAGGGCAGATGTGTGCCAGAAGTCAGGTCCAAAGGAGATAATGGTCTGTCTATGACAAGGGCTCCACTACCATATCCCCCACCAATTGATTATTTAAATGCTTATATAATTCTTAATCTATAACACAGAAGTTGCACTTCATTTGTATAACTACCTAGCAATGTTGGTGGTCAAGTATTTCAAATTATAAATTAGCAGGTCAATGCAACATCACCTCCTACCTGTATCAATTAAGGGAGAGTTTAGGCTCAAGTTCTGTCCCATTTTAGAGTTAATGCCTTTGAGAAAAGTCGCCTTTCTTTCTTTCTTTCTTTCTTTCTTTCTTTCTTTCTTTCTTTCTTTCTTTCTTTCTTTCTGTGCCTGTCAGCTTCAGAATGCCAGCCTTATACCAACGGGGCATGTCACATCGTGATACTGATGACCTTGGGTTTCAGATCAAAGAGGATTTTAAGAGGGGAAACGGATATGACTGGTTCAGGCTGTAACTCTAAAGATAAAGTAGAGCAACTGAACATATTGAAGCTATCAAAACAGAACCAGTCCAAATCTCCCTGCAGCCATGCGATACCAGGGTCTGAGCTAGTGCTATGCTGCAGCCTTTCAAAACTGATAATGACAACATTTGGGAACATACCTAAGAAGGAAAAATTACTCGATTTTAAACAGGTTAAACAGTTGTGGGAACATGACAGCCAGATTTGCGAAGTATATAAACATCCCAAGTCCACACTTTAGTGCTGGCCCTCCTCTATTCCAAACAGCAGCTATATCCCCTACAACACTGTGATGCCCCATTTAAGCATACTCCCCATCCAGACACCTCTTTAATATGGAACAAATAGCTTGTTCCCTAAAACGCCTGAGTATATGGGGCTGTATCAGTAAGTAGCATAACTTGTTTCACTAGTACAAATCATGCTTACTTGATACTGTAATCGCCCTCCTCTACTCCCAGTTTCTTCTGTCCTGCCTTTCCTTTCTCTATATACTAAAACTTTTGTTTCTGCTTCACCACAGCTGCAATCCACAAACCACTTATGCTGGAATAGTCCCACTGAAGGCCAACTACTCTAGAGTCAATGATTTGTGGATTGAAGCCCATGTCTGAAGACCTTCATGGCACTGCCATTCACATGTTCTACAGGCAGCAGAAATTTCCAGTCCCAGGAAGCATTGGAGAATGGTGGCAAGAACAGCAGTGGTTTGCTAGCTCCATCGGATCCAGAGGACAGGGACAGGTGGGAAATACACAACAGTAGCAGGGTTACAGCTCTCCTCCCTTCACCATGTTTAGACCTCATTAAAGCTACATGCTGCTGTTCACCCTGCATGGTGGGCTTGCTTTCCATTCAGGCTCATGTAGGGGGTAAGTGGGTAATCACCACAAAGAACACCCTACATTTTCTGTCCATTGATGCTTCTGGTTTTCATTGTTGAGTACGCCCCCAGTCCTAGGAAATTGTAAACTGAAGTATATAAAGAGCTGCCTAACTGAATCATACCAATGGTCCATCTTAGTCCAATATTGTCATACCCTGACACAGCAACAGGGTTTCAAATGCAGCTCTCCAGGGTCTCCGGTGACCTCACCCAGACATGCTACCAGAGATCCTGAATTGGTGAAAGCAGGAACTGACCTTGGGACCCTATACATGCAAAGCATGCACTTACCACCTGAACCATGGCTATGACTAGCTTGAGCCATGGCCCACCTTGGCACCCCTGATCTCAGCAATAACATGAAGAGAAAATCTAGAGATGTGCAAACGCGGTTCGGAAGTTTGGGGTTCGGACTGAACTCGGGGTGCTTGGCCTGTTTGCAAACACCCCAAATCCGAACCGCCCCCCAGCCGAACAAAGTTTGGGTTCCAAACCCATTTGGTCAGGGTCAGGGAGGAACCCGGTTTTCCCTCCTCCCTCCAGGCTGCATGGGTGGAATGGGTGCTGGAGAGTACCTCCCCCCCCCGCCCAGCCTCATAATTGTTTTTTTTAACTCCCCTACCCCAGGGATCTCCCTACCTCGTGGTGCCAGGGCTCTGGCCCCGGGTCCAGCAGCAGCAGCACTCTGGAGCACTTCAGGCTGCTGCTAGGCCTTCTGGGTCAAACCAGAAGGCCTAGTAGTGGCCTGAAGTGCTCCAGAGCACCACTGCCACTGGACACGCTGCCACTGCCGGACCCAGGGCCAGAGCCCCGGTACCACCAGGTAGGTCAGGCTCTGGGTTTGGCAGCGGTGGTGGCAGCAGTGATGGGTCCAGTGGTGGTGGTGCTCCAGAGCACTTCAGGCTGCTACTAGGCCTTCCAGTTTGACCTGGAAGGCCTAGTAGTGGCCTGAAGTGTTCCAGAGAGCTGCCGCCGCCAGACCTATCGCCAGACCTGCCACTGCTGGACCCAGGACCGGAGCCCTGGCACCACCAGGTAGGGCGATCCCTGGGGCGGGGGGTGGGTTAAAAAATTATGAGGCTGGGCAGGGTGGGGGGGAGGTGCTCCCTGGTGCCCCTTCCACCTGTGCAGCCAGGAGGGGGAAGGGAAAACCAGGGGGCCCCCGCCCAAACAGGTTTGGCCCCCCTGAACCCGTTCGGGCCGAACAGGCCAAACCCGAATGGTTTCAGGTTCAGCCGAATCCCAAATGGGCCGAACATTGAACCCCCCCGGTGTTCGCACATCCCTAAGAAAATCTCTGGATGATTTACACACACTGCTAAGTCCATACTTCTTAGGCCAACGTGTGGTTAGCATTTTGACTTCCTAGCAAAAACCCATACCACATGGAGTATACATGCACTGAACAATATAGAAAACTGCAAAATAGCCTTTGATAAATGTGATGATAATAATAATAATAATAGTTTATAATAATAGTTTATTGCGGCCGAAGCCAGTCAACATACATAACATACAAAACCCCCACAAGGGAACTTAACAAACTAAAAACTAAAAATAAATTTTAAAAGGGAGGTAAGCCCTTTAAACACTTTTAGACCACCCCCCCATCATTATAAATGTGTGAAAGCAAAAATAAAAAAATATTGTGTTACAGATCTAGATCATATATTGGGGGTCTGAGGTCAGCAGCAAAACCAAGGGAACAACAGAGTCAGTGAGCCAGAGCAAGGGTCAATCCCAGGCAAACAATCCAAGTACAGCTAACAAGGGTTCGGGGGCAAGGCACAGGACTTGCCAATGGCTCCTTGAAGATTTACAGATAAATACTGTTCTGACTGTAGATGGGTTGACAAACTCACATATTATAAATTATTATTTATATAGCTCAAGCAATGTGCCTGGTGCTTTAAATCAACATTACAGACAACAATTATATACCCCCAATGGGCTTACCATCTAAGAGACAAGGGAGAGGAGATGAAGGGTTGAGGAACAGAGAAAGAGACTGGAATTCCAAAATCATGAATCAGGTCCTCAAAATAATGCATTTATCTTTGAAAAATAGCTAATTTTTGATAATAAAATGTGTGTTCTTCCAACGGGTCTTTTAGTTTCTGAACCGTTAGGGTGTGATAGATTTTCTTAGGCACTAGCATGGGGTCAGGGTGCTCATCATGGTGATGGCCAGCAGAGGATGTTGTCATAGAAATTCTCAGTTGTGGTTAGGGCCTTAGTCAATAGCTGGTTGGGCCAGCTCAGACCTGCCAACAGCTTGGGGGAGAATACAGAGTCATGATCAAGGTCAGATCAGGTCGTTTATCAGGAGGTCTGAGTCAGTGAGCCAGAGCAAGGGTCAATCCCAGGCAAACAATCCAAGTACAGCTAACAAGGGCTTGGAGGCAAGACACAGGAAAGACAGGGAGGTCTTGAGCTAACCAGCTAAGCCTTCTGGATGCTGAGACAATGTACACTTCCTTATATTCTGCCCTTTATAGTTGGAAGCAGCCAATGGCAGGTGTGGACATGTGACCAGAAGAACAAGAAGAAGCTAGTTAGTAAGCTAAGAGACTGCAAGTTTATGCAGTTCTGTGGTGGCAAAGGGGCCTGGGAGACTGCTGGAAAAGGGTGTGAGTCTTCCAAACCCTGCTGTTTTCAAGCTTTTGCCTTCAACCATGAGGACTAGAACCATATTATTCTAAAACATTAACATGCTAAAATCATGAGCGTTGCGATCAAATCATTAGAGTTGACAAACTGCTATTAATGAAATGTTGAAAGCAGGGGCGTAGCTAGGTTGAAATGGGCCCAGGTGCAAGAAATAGATTTTGGGGGCCCCATCACAATCCTTTCCCCTGTCTCACCCCCTCCCTTCCTTCCCCCAGTGCCGCTCTCCACCCCCCCCTCTGCTTGCTGAGCCAGAGCCCTGGCCTGAGTCTTGCACCAGCTCTGCTGCTTCCTCCAACCTGTGCCTCCCACTGGGTGGATTTCAAATGCACCACACACTGCAGGTGTTTCTGCTTCCACTCAGTCTTCGCCCAGCCGCAATGCAACAGGACAGAATTTGTCCCCCCACCCCCGCTAGCATGAGCCCTGTGGGTCCCCTCCCCCACTTGGGCCCAGGGACAAATGTCCCACCTTTCCATATGATAGCTACACTCCTGGTTGAAAGGGTGTTATTATATGAAAGGCTAATAGATAAATTACTGACATTCCAAATATGTTAATTATCAGGGCCTATGTTATACGTGTTACTACAGGCAAAAGAGGCTGTGATGATCAAGAAATCTGATGATCAAACAGCAACTGACTAAGTAAATGGTTTGGTGACCCAGGTACCACAAGATGGATGCCTTCTCATGGTCAGCCAACCAAAGGGCTAGCTCCAGAATTCCCCTAATTCAGATCAAAATCCTGTTAGACCTGAAAAACTCTAATTCTGCCAGGAATTAGAACTATGCATTGTTAATGGGAAATCGGTCAGAGTCCCAAGGGTCTTAATGTGCTTGAGGTCATGGCTACAGAAATTAATGAAGAGGACTTTGGGAATTGACTGTGTATTAGGCATTTGTGCCCTTATCTTGATGGGTCCAAAAGGTAATGAGTGATAGATAGGTCTGGAGCAGGTTAGAAGTATTAAATTACAATTCACTTGCTTCTTGGAAACAGTGGATGGTTGCTATTTTGTTGTTGTTCCTCAAGGTGCTGTTTTCAGCCATATGGCTGTCATGTTTTTTGCAGTGCTTGGCGGTATTTTTCCCTCCCCACTTCAAGTGAGATTAAATGGTAAACAGCAGTGACTGTTATTACATGTGCATGGCTTAACTAACAGATTGAGGTCAAGAAGGAATTTCTACTCATTGCAAATTAGAAATATCCTAGCAGAAAATATTCTTTTTCTGCAGCTGTACCTCTCCTTTTCAACTGACCCAGACCCAGCTGTCTCGTTGCTATCCCAATGTTTGGAGGCCATGGCGGAATGGATGTGGCTGAGCAGACTGAAACTCAACCCCGATAAGACGGAGGTGAGGTTGGTGGGGAGAGCGAGGGATGTGCTGGCCCCCCTGGTTGGGGAGGTTCGCCCTCCTATAGCTCAGCAGGTTCAGAGTCTGGGGGTGATATTGGATGCAGACCTCCGTCTGAAGTGGCAGGTGGAGGCAGTCACTAAGGCTGCCTTCCGCCAGCTGTATCTGCTGCGTAGGCTGCGTCCGTTCGTCTCCGGCCTGAACCTGGCCTTCCTCATCCATGCCTTCGTCACCTCGAGACTAGACTACTGTAACGCGCTCTACGTGGGGCTTCCCTTGTTCCTGGTCCGGAGGTTGCAGCTAGTGCAGAATGCGGCGGCTTGTCTCCTTACAGGGACGGGTCGTCGGGAGCATATTACACCTGTGCTCCGAGCTCTGCACTGGCTGCCGATAGTGTGCCGAGCCAGGTTCAAGGTGTTGGTGCTGATCTATAAAGCCCTACACGGTCTGGGCCCCTCATACCTCAGGGACCGCTTCACCCTTCGTGCCCCAGGGCGGCTCCTGCGATCTGCCGGGGGTGCCTTCTTGGAGGTCCCCGTGTTAAGCGGGGGGCCACAATGGAGAGGGCATTCTTGGTGGCCGGGCCGTGCCTTTGGAACTCCCTTCTGGAGGAAGCTTGCCTGGCCCCTAGCCTGTTGACATTCTGGCAAAGTTGCAAAACCTGGCTGTTCGCCCAGGCCTTTGGGGAGGGTGGGAGGGTAGGGGGAGGGGTCTTTAGCTCCCCCACCTATCTACTATTTATTATCTTCTTTGTTTTTTAGCCCTGTTTTAATATTATTATATTGGATGTTTTAAACTGTTTTTATTGTGTTTTTATTGTTGTAAGCCGCCCCAGGCTGCTTTTCAGGAGGGACGGGGTATAAATCCCCGAAATAAAATAAATAAAAAATAAATAATTTGACCTGGGTCATATCATATCAAATACACATCTCTTTCCATGCAGATAAGGGAGCTAGCCATTATCCTAAAATGAGCCTTCATGGTCAGGACATGGGCTACTGATTGGCAATGCTCATACTTTTTATCTCACATTGGCACTTAGACAGCAGTCTAACTGGTGTCCTTAGGTGTGCATCTACATTAAAAGAGAGTTTTCACCCTGAAGATCTTCCGTTATAAGCAGGGACCCTTGTTCACTGTGTTTTCCCTATTGCCACCAATAAGACAACTTCCAAGTCTTTGGTCTGTGTGGCCCTCTTGCAGGATTTAAGTAGCAGATCTCAGGTCGCAAAAAATGTATGCAAACTATAGCAGATGTCAACTGAGGTTGTGACTCCATCTGCAGATGGCCCAACTTGGGGTACTCCTAGCTCATACTTTAGGCACCTCTTATATAAGTGAAGAGAAGACATACTAAGATGTTATATACCTTTTAAAGGAAAGTGTCTAATAAACTCCTTTGTGTGGTGATTGTGAAAAGGCCCTGGTGGTGAAAAGGCCATGGTGGCACCCAGAGCAACTCCTTCGGTCTGCCAAGGGTGCCTTCTTGGAGGTGCCCCGCGTTAAGCGGGGGGCCACAATGGAGAGGGCATTCTCGGTGGCCAGGCCGCGCCTTTGGAACTCTCTCCCGGAGGAAGATCGCCTGGCCTCAAGCCTTTTGACATTTTGGCAAAGTTGTAAAACCTGGCTTTTCGCCCAGGCCTTTGGGGAGCGGGGGGGTTTAGTGGGTTTTTTATGTCCCCTTACCCTTATTTATTGTTTTATTGTGATGCCCGGTCCTGTTTTAAGGATAGTCTTTTTTAATGTTTTAATTGTTTTTAGATGTATTTTGTATTTGTGTTTGGTTTTTTGGTTTTGTAAGCTGCCCCGAGCTGTTTTAGGAGGGGCGGGGTAGAAATTTGATAAAATAAATAAAATAAATAAATTGTTTTTGTTTTGGTATTCCTGTTTTTTTAGAATGATGCTTTATTAGATATTAAACAAAAGTTTTAATAAGGATATCTTAAAAACACACAACAATGGTACAATCACACTATGGTTTTATATTGTCATACGTTTCTTTAGTTCTGTAGTGCATTCACTCAAACAAATACACACTGCTCTTCCTTCACAGCACATAGAACTCAAATGTATAAAACAGTATTTAAACCTGTACACGATGGGTATTTTCAGACGTTATGAGATAACAGTCAACCACAGTGAACCACAGTCAATCCCGCAGTGGGGCCAAAGTGCCCTGAACATGTTTCGTGGGCGCTAGATGTTCACCACAGTCAATCCCCACCAGGGGTCAAAAATAACCACGCTTCCGGAGCTCTGGCCCGGACCATCTCTGAAAGCGTGGTCAAAGCAATTCCCACTGGGAAACAAAAAAAGTAACGACTGAACAGCAACCACCAGCCGGAATCAAGCAACATGATTCCCAGTCAGGGACAAAGCACGCAGTGTTGCTGCCAGGCAACGAGCAACAGCACAGGCCGGGGAGGGAGATTTAAAGGGCACACAGCAGCAGGGGGACGTGGTGGAATGGAGCGAGACAGAAGGGAGAGGAGAGCGGAGGGCGAGAGAGCAAGGCAGGAGGAGGAGGAGGTGGAGGAGGTGCAGGTGGAGGAGGCGGTGGCCGTGCTGCACATGGAGGCGGTGGAGGGACAGCAGCAGCAGCCGGGACGAGCCGGCCTGGCACCTTCCGGGTGCTTTGACCATGGCCCGGGATCAGCGTAACGTCTGTTGCACTGCCCTGGGCTGTGCTCTGCCAGTCTGATTCCCTTCCATGGTCCCGCTCCCATCACGTCTGTTTGGGGCCTCTCTTGCCCACAGGGGGTGGTTAGCCGGTTTGCCACCGCTGGGAATCCACTGTGGTGAACTGGGCATCCATAATGTCTGAAATCACCCGATGATCCTATATTTTACAGCCCTGCTTTCTGGATCTCCTAAATCGACTTGTCTTCAGTTCCATAGCATAAAGCAGAGCTAAATGTAACAGATAAGCTGCCTGGTGGAGGATTCCGTCAATGCAGTGGTCAAGGAAGGATTGCCAAACCAAACCACCTGCCTCTAGCATAGATGATATTCCAAGGAAGTAGGGGTGTGGCTAGCCAGCATACGTTAGAACAGCTCTGAGACTTTTAGTGACAATGAGAGCCAAAGCCAGGGTTGAACTGTTACCAAAAAAAAGGGAGGCACAAATAGATTCATTGTGTCCTTTTACCTTCCCTGTTCCTGAGTTGCAGCCACTGCTGCTTGGGTTTGGTTTGAGAACATGGCCAAATGCATACACAAAGGAGTTCTGTTATAGTTGTTGCTCTGTGAATGTTAACTATGGATTTTCTGACTTCAGTGCATTGAAAATCACTCTGTTTTAAAATCTATGCATTTAAAATAGCACCAAATTCATACATTTAATTGTCACTTCATATTTGTTTCTCAAATACACACAAATACAGGTTTCTAAATAGGAGTGGGAATTCAGATTAAAAACCACAACATGCCCATTGTGGTTTAGTTTAATATATATATATATATATATATATATATATATATATATATATATATATATATATATAATAGATTTTAAACAAGAGAGAGAGAGAGAGAGAGAGAGAGAGAAATTTTATAGATTTTAAACTGTATATTTGATAGATTTTGCACATGCATAGACTGGCTGCCTTTTTTGAAAATGCCACCACCATTTTTCAAAAAAGGTGCACATGCACAGAATGACCCTGTGGCCATTTCACGCATGCCATTTAATTTTTTTTTAATTTTGAAATTATTTTTTATAGATTTAAAAATGGATCCTTAATCTGAATACATAATTTCCTCTGGACATCCAGTCTTATTTCTAAATGAGACTTGTTTAAACTATTTTCCTAGTCCATGAAACATGAGAGCAGATGACCTTTCTTCTCCATAGCAAATGCTAGTGTGTGGAAGCTGAGTTAAGATTTCTTTGATAATATGATGGAAGTGCCTGGCATTTGTTGCAAGGATAAATGCCAATTTTGGTTTATTGTAAGAATTGCTGTACCCATCAATTCTGAAGTTCTCTAGCCTGAGAACATTCCAGAGACAGTGGGTATTTTCAGACGTTACGAGATCACAGTCAACCACGCTCAATTCCGCGTGGTGGCTGTGATCTCCTAACGTCTGTTGGGGGAAACGGATGTTTCCCCCCAGATGTTACCACGGCGTGGAATTGCATTCACCATGCGAGCAGCCGAAGCGGAGGGACCGCCGGCCGCCGCATGTCGAATGCAATCCCACGCCGGGGTGAACGCTGGCATATCATCTGGTCGGACGCCATAGCCCGGGATCACCGGCGGGATCCCGAGCCGCGGCGCATCCGGCCCGACGCGGTGGCCTCAGTGGCCCCGCCGCCCGCCCGTCTCCCCGGAGGGCGGGCGGCGGGGTGCATGGAGGGGGCGGGGCCGTGCGGCCACACGTTGCGCCGTGCGGCCCCGCCCCCTCCCAGATTCCCCACCAGGATCCCCCTGGCACGTCTGATATGGCGTGATGGGGTGATCCTGGCAGGGAATTAATAGGGTGATTTCGGTACGGGGCCAAAGGGCCCCGTAATGTCTGAAATCACCCAGTGTAAGACCTTCATATTTAGCCAGGCATTTGATGAGTGGGGATTGGCTGGGGGAGGTAAACTGGGAGAGTGGGTGGGTGGGGAGTTATACTTGGATTTTGTTCTATATTTCTGTGTTTTATATTTATTATTTATTACGCTGTAACCCACACTGGACCATCTGGATAGGAAAGGCTATAAATACAAAATCAAACAAACTAACAAGCAAATAAATAAATTTGACTGAAGTTGTGTGGACTGAAATATCTTTGATCCAATTCCACACCACTGTATATGTGGTCCAAGTAGTAAAGTTTTGAGGAATAGTTTTAGAACACCAAAAAAAAAAACCCACCAAAAAAACCCTTCAAACCACATTGTTAGCTTTAATTTATCAGCAAAAGGAATCTGAGTAGACAGAAATATAATAAAAGTAAGATCTGAAGGAGATGCACTCCATCTCTCAAAGAAATTTCAAATGCCAACTATTGTTTTTCAAGCATTTAATAAATCGGTGTCTAAAAACAACAAGAATTTTCATTTTGCATAGCAGATTTAGGGCCCTGAAAGAATTTACTGCTTTTGGATTAAAAAAAAGCCAGCAACATTTGTAATCAACCAAGGAGTGAGCAAATGTGATCTTTTTGTTAGATTTTGTTGCTTAATCTGTTTGTGCAGTCTCTGTTTCTCCACTAATGCCTATTCCTTTTGCCTCATACATAGATTTCAAGTCACAGATGTCTTCTCTCTTTCTAGTCCTCCCCACCCCCTTGGTCCTCTGTTTTCAGAGATCAGAATTCATTCCTGGCAAAGGCTTATACTGAAGGAAAAAAACCAGAATGTTTCATTTAAAAGTCTGATATGAAGCCAGATTAGGGACATGACTGCAGCACATTATGCTGTGAACTCAGGGACCTCGGTTGTGGAATGAATCTATCCGGATTCCTATGCCTCCTACTCAGCAGAAATGAAGGAAGGGGGACCCAGTTGCTTCACTTTTCAGCACCCCTGGCCACCGATTTAAGAAGCAGGTTTTTTTCTAGCTAAGACACTGGAGAAGATAAACACAGAATAGAATAGAATGGAATATAGCAAGAAATCATCTATAATAGAGAGAAGCACCTAGATGTAACAGCATGGCATCACGTGGGGACTTCTTTTCTACTGGATAACCATTTACTTTAGAATGAGTTCCATGAATGATGATTCACAACTATTCCAGTCTCTCAAATCCCAATCTCACCCATTGTATGCTTTAATGTTTTGCACAGATATAATGTATTAAAAATAATTCACTGTGGAAGCACTCCTCTGCTGTTGAAGCCAATGGTATAACTCCCATTGACTTTAATGCTGAAAGATGCCTGCGTATGATCTTAGTGAACTATAGTATAATATAATTTAATCTAGGACACAAAGCTCACCACACAACTTTCAACTCTGTATAATCATTTTAATTATAATAATGGCACTACTCCTGCCAACATGGCACTAGGAGTTCTTTACAAAATAATAAAACGATATAAAATTCACTTGAAATACAAATGCATTTTTTAAGAAGTTAAAAGGGGGAGGTAAAGAGAGAGGTAAAAAAACAGATCAAGGGAAACCAGCAGTGAATCCTAAAAACAACTGGAACACAAGTAAGTCTTCAGGTTTTTTTAAAGAAAAGGAAGGAAGAATTCCACACACTGAGGGGCCCTGCCACACCAAAGGCCCAGTCACTCACCAACCTAAGGTGCAATGACGGGATCCCCAAACAGCATAGGGTGAAAACATACATGACAGTGGATTGCCACTGTCACAAGCTGCTCTGGGCTAGGAAGCTGCTGGCAACCTGGTCAGGATTGGGTCCGGCCACAGAACAAATATTCACGTGGCTGGGCTGGGCTGGGGGGGCAGGAGGGGAGCCACATGAATGTGCAGCCAGCCAGCCCCACCCCCGCACTGAGCCTAGCAGCCTGCCCCATCCCTATGACAGGCAGTCATGGAGGATGATGACAGTCGTCCTGGCCCCCTATTATGGGGACCACTCCAGACTGGGCTGGAAACAGCAGGCTACCACCCATGATAACCTACTTCAGCCCAGGTAGGCCATTTCCCCGTTACGTTGGTAGTTAGCCTGGGCTGTGATCCCAGAGGAAAACTTCAAGGCAAACATCTGGATTGTCCTCAACAAACATGATGTTGGCCTGTGGGCCAAAATACGTCCAAGTGAGACTAAGCAGGCCACCATCACGTTTGTTAACACCCATAGCTCTAGCTGGTTTCTGAGTGCAGATAACCATCACTGTGAGGCTCCAGAAGCAGGTCTCGAATATAGCCAGGGCCTATACAGTTCAGGGCCCTAAAAACCAGCCATGCAATCTTAAATTCAGTCCATCACTCTACAGTCTGCCAATGAAAAGAATGCAGGGCAGGCAGAGTATGATCGTGGCTGCTCAAATCAGTAAGGAGCTGTGTTGCTCCATTCTGAACAAGCTGCAAGTGATGTAGAAGCACTTCTGGAAACCCACAAAAGAAGGAATTACAATACTTAAGCCTTGTGATCCCTGTGGCAAGGTCAACCTGGGAAAAATAAGGGCATAGCTGACACAAATTGTGTAGCTGAAAAAAGCATCTCTGAACCATGTCCAATACCAGAGTTTTCATGAACAGAGTATGGTCAGTGATGCCCAAGTTCTATACCTGGCCAACCACTACCACCTAAACCCCTTCAACGTGCAGGGGTCTGTTGCTCATATCAGCTGCCCACCATCATCACCTCAGTCTTCCCTGGATTGAGCATGAGGTAGCTCCAGTGCATCGTGCCCCCGCGCTTTATCGTGTGGCGTTCTGCAGGGTTCTATCCTGTCTCTGTTATTATTTAACATATATATGCAGCCCTTGGGGGAGGTCGTGAGAGGGTTCGGGGTGCGGTGTCACCAGTATGCTGATGATACTCAGCTGTACCTCTCCTTTTCAACTGACCCAGACCGGCTGTCTCATTGCTATCCCAATGTTTGGAGGCCGTGGCGGAATGAATGCGGCTGAGCAGACTGAAACTCAACCCCGATAAGACAGAGGTGATGTTGGTGGGGAGAGCGAAGGAGGTAGTGGCCCCCCAGGTTGGGGGGGTTCACCCTCCTATAGCTCAGCAGGTTCGGAGCCTGGGGGTGATACTGGACGCAGATCTCCACCTGGAGCGGCAGGTGGAGGCAGTCGCTAAGGCTGCCTTCCGCCAGCTGTATCTGGTGCGCGGGCTGTGTCCGTTCGTCTCCGGCCCGGACCTGGCCTCCCTCATCCATGCCTTCATCACCTCGAGGTTAGACTACTGTAACATGCTCTACGTGGGGCTTCCCTTGTTCCTGGTCCGGAGGCTGCAGCTAGTGCCGAATGCGGCGGCTCGTCTCCTTACGGGGACGGGCCGTCGGGAGCATATTACACCTGTGCTCCGAGCTCTGCACTGGTTGCCGATAGCGTGCCGAGCCAGGTTCAAGGTTTTGGTGTTGATCTATAAAGCCCTGCACGGTCTGGGCCCCTCATACCTCAGGGATCGCCTCCCCCCCGCACCCCACAGAGGCTCCTGCGGTCTGTCAGGGGTGCCTTCTTAGAGGTCCCCCGTGTTAAGCGGGGGGCCACAATGGAGAAGGCACTCTCGGTGGCCACACCGCGCCTTTGGAACTCCCTTCCGGAGGAAGCTCGCCTGGCCCCTAGCCTGTTGACATTCTGGTGAAGCTGCAAAACCTGGCTGTTCGCCCAGACCTTTGGGGAGGGTGGGAGGGTAGGGTGAGGGGTTTTAGCTCCCCCACCTGACTTGTTATTTATTATATATTATTTATGATATTTAGCCCTGTTTTAATATTTTGATATTATTGTTATGAAATGTTTTAAATTGTTTTTATTGTATTTTATCTGTTGGAAGCCGCCCCGGGCTGCTTTGCAGGAGAGGCAGGGTAAAAATCCAATAAATAAATAAATAAATAAATAAATAAAATAAATCTTGTCAGCTATAGTTAATGTTCAGGCATTCCGCCAAAGCACAGGCTGATGCAACCGGGCTCGCATGGCAAAAGAGATATAGTTGTGTATCATCAGCGGACTGATGATATTCAACTCTGTGCTTGGTCATGATATCCCCAAAGGGTTGCATGTATACACTGAACAGCGTGAGTGAAAGAACTGAACCTTGGGAACAAGCATGGGATAATGAAGGCCTAATAAAAGATATCATCTTAACTATTTTGTCTCATATCTCTCTCGCAGTTCAGATATGGAAGGGACTATGGTAAAATATTTAGAAAGAAGGTTTTTATTTTAGCTTTCTATGTAGAATATTCTGCATGTTAAAATGGCAGGTGCATTTTTTTGTACTTAAAGGTTTTGTTTTGTTTGTTTGTTTTAAAAGAAAGCAAAGAAATGTATACAAGGAAAACTACCCTCCTGATTAGTGTAGCATTAGGGTTGAGGTTTTTTTAAGCAGAGAGGCAGAGCACAGAGAGAGGCAGAGAACAGAGCAGGTTCATATTATATGTGAGTTTTGTCTGAGAGGAAATCCGGTGGGTGAATATTGGTACATTTAAAATTTCCTACTGGGTAGCTGCTTTGTAATAGGAACTCTGAGAGCAGGAACTCCGGAATACATGAGTTTGATTTCACTCAGTGTGATTTATTGAGAGCTGGGAATTGAAGTGATTCTGCTAACTTGATGATTTTGACTGTGGAAGGGGAAGCTCTGTAATTGCACTACGAAAAAAGTGTTTTGGTCTCCTGCATCACAAGAAGAAAGACCAGACACAGCATTTTGGGTTTAAAATAAGCCACACACTCTATTTCAGTCTGGAGTAAAGGTCAGTTTAGTGCAGAAAACTCTCCAAATACAATTTAAAATTTGTAAAAGGAAGACTCCAGCCTCAATGTGGGCTGCCATCTGTTCTCCCAACTACCACTGGGTCAGTGGTACCCAAACTTTTATCTGTCTGACCCTATTTTGAGACTTAAATATAATCTTATTACTCCAGACAGCAGCAAAGACAACACAAAGTAGATCAAATGCCATTGGGTGGGATCATAACCCCATCCTCAGATGCAAAACTCCATTTGGCATCTCAACCCACAGTTTGGGGACCTCTGCACAATTTATTTAACTTTCTTTCTTTCTTTCTTTCTTTCTTCACAGACGTTGGGTATTTTCATACATGACAGTGCTAGGCACCACCACGCTTTGATCCTGCTCCGGATGAGAGTCCTCACCCTAGGCAGGATCTGGCCCTGCTGCTGAACAAATGTGCCGGTGGCTGAAGTGGAGAGAGGAGAAAAGAGGGTGACTTGCAGATGTGATCAGCACAGCCCCGTTCCCCACACTGCTCAATGCAGCCACACCTCCCGCGTGGCCATCACACCTGTCCTAAAACACTCTGGCCACTGGCCAGAGTTAGGTAGAGCGGACCATCATACATAACAGCCTGCTCTACCATGGTCCAGGGATGGCTCCCCTGGACCGTGGCAAGGCTAACTCCGGGTTGTGAGGTGGCAGGGAGCCAAGCTCATAACCTAGAGTTAATCCTGGCATGGTCCAGGGAGTGTTTGTTCCTGCCCATGGTAAACATCTGGCAGGTGGAAACAAATGCGACACCACCATGGGTGGCCACGCCGCGGTAAGTGTGGCAACCCATGGGAGCATCACGTCTAAAAATACCCGGGGTGCCTGAGGGCCACTGGTCCTTTAAGAAAGGTAGCAACAGCCTGAGAGGTGCAGGCACAACTTGAAAAGGATGATGCCCTAGGTGGTACTAAGAGAAGTACAGGTGCTGTCATGGCAGGGGACAATGAGGCACCTGCGTGGCTTAGTAGCCAAAGGCTGAGTGCCTGAAGGAAGCCAGATGGGCTATGGCATGGCAACGCATCCCAAGGGCCTAGAAAAGCCCAAGCTGGATAGTAGAGAGGGGGACAGAAAAGGTGGGAACTCGAGAAGAGCTCTGCTTCAACCAAGGACTGAGATAGCCCAGCCTGGCTGTTGGGCTATGGCTGTTGGGCTATGGGTATCTGGGCTGTAGGAGGGCTGTTCCTGGACAGAGGGGCCTAGGAGGAAGGTACCCATCTATAGAGATCATGCATGAAGACTGGCTCAGGAGGGATTGTTCCTGCCCAGCTAGAGGCCTATGTGTAGAGGCCTGGAGAGATTGCGTGGGAAGTAATTGAGAGACTGAGTAAGGCACCTGGATGGGACCTGTGAAATATATATATATATATATGAGCATTACCCATATATATATATATATATATATAAATGGTGATAGGTGGCACCTTTAGTATANTAGATTATTTATGGACTCCACTGATCAAATAAAAGGCACTAGAGTAAGGATTTCACATGGTCTGGGATCTTGGGGGGCTAGGTCCTGCAAAGACGTACCCCAGACCCAGCATACCCTACTATATTTATTTCAGTTTATTATCCCATCCCAAGGGCTTATTAGCAGTTTCTTTACTTATATGTGAAGAGGAACTCCTGATTTCATTCTCCAATAAACTGGATGCGACTGCTACCAACCTACCACCTGGATCAAAGCACTGTTGCTGTGATTCCCTACCTCCTCATAGGAAAGAGGTAAGGCTTTAAGGCAAAAGAGAGTGCTTAGTTTCCTGGCTACCTAAGACCTGGCTCATACCTCCAATGATGTCTCCCCACCACCCTGCCCCCTAATAAGAGGGAATGAGGGGGGAAACAAAGTATTTTTATGTTAATGTGGAAAGAAAGAGATCAGAGAACCGAAGTGGTTCTGCACTGAAAAGAAGTTTAATCTAAGGGAAAATAGTGCAGCAGATTCCCTAAATTCCCTGGGAACATGAAATGTCAGGAATTCTAGGTTTTCTCCCTGTATGGAACTGGTGCTGGTGCTGGTGCTGGTGCTGGTGCTAGTGCTGGTGCTGCGTGGGCAGATGGGAAAGAATCAGGGGCCTGTCTGACCACAGCATCATCTATTCCAAGCCATCTGTGGAAGGGCCACACAGGGATTCTGCAAGCATATCGACATCTTGAAAACTCTGCTCCACTAATGAGGCACAAAGGGTCTCTGGA
Source organism: Sphenodon punctatus (assembly GCA_003113815.1). Classification (NCBI taxonomy): domain Eukaryota; kingdom Metazoa; phylum Chordata; class Lepidosauria; order Sphenodontia; family Sphenodontidae; genus Sphenodon; species Sphenodon punctatus. The sequence continues at coordinate 94,612 of QEPC01015431.1, read as the reverse complement.
CTTGCAGGAATCCTGCAATGGGTACTAAATTTAGTACCTGCTGGTAATGTCTGCATTTTGGGGCATCTAACAGGCTACCCACAGACCAGTCAGGTGCCCGATGCTGGAAAATATGAGCATTACCCAGAAAAACTGACAAGCCCCAGTCAGGAGCATTGCAGAGTCTAACTCCACAGCACTCCAGCTGGGGCATGTCAGTTTCAAAGGCAGGCTGCGGCTTCCCATGCGTACAGAGCTCTGATAGGAACTGTGGCTGGGAAGCCACTTTTGAAACTGAGAAGTGCCAGCCAAGAGCACTGAGAGTGGTTCCAGACAGGACTAGGGATGGGTGAACACGGTTCAGAAGTCCGGAGTTCAGGCCGAACTTGGTCTGTTCGGACAACCGAACCGAATGTCCGAACCAAATGCTCGAACGGCCAAACAGTTCAGCAAAGTTTGGATGAGTTCAGGGGTGGGAAAAACGTGACTGGAAGGTTGGAAAAACGTGAGTGGAAGTGGGAGGCAGCTGAGGAGCAGACTTCCTGGCACCAGGGGTGGAGACCAGGGGTGGTTTCAGGGTCAAAAAAAAATAAATTGAATTCAATTTTGGTATCGATAGTGCTATTTTCGGTTGTTCGGCCAAGTTCGGCTGAACCGAACTCCGCTGAACTGAACAGCCGAACCCGAACTCGGATTTCGGACTGAACGACTGAACGTCTGAACATCTGAACCACGTTCTGTTCACCCATCCCTAGACAGGACCTGTAACTTTCAAAGGCCAGTCCACACTTCCCACCCCTAAATGCCTCTCAAGTGAGAGGCAATGGGGAGGGGGGAGTGACAGCCCATCAGGTTCTATTTGGGCATTGATAGCGTCCAAATGGAACCAGGTGCAGTTAGGACACCCCAGTTTCTTCAGGGCTGGGTGCCCAAATCTTCAGGTGCCCTGTTGCAGATCCAATCTAGATTCTCCAGTCCCTCCTATGTATTGTGCTAGAGTACTGTATGATTATATTGAATGAGCCAAATAAGTCTCTAGGGCAATGCAGACAACCAGGGGGACAAATTCAGTGTAACCTTGGAAACTTTAACTTTGAATTTCTTAACTTTGGTGAAACGGAAATCTCAGTTTCAGGTGAAAAAATACAGCTAGTGCTGTTGTTTTCAAAATTTAGAATTATAGGAGAATATATTAGAATTATATTCATGGTGGCTGTCAGAGCCTCTTTCCAATGTGATTTAGTTAATCCAAATCAAGGAGGAAAGTTTTACACGAGTGGCCAGGGAAAAGCTTTCTTCAATGCGCCGCTGGGAAAAGTTGTGCAGGGTGCGTTTACACGCACCGGAATTGGCGGCACGCGCAGCCTCTTTGAAGATGCATTCTGGAAACCCCAATATCAAGGTTTCCAGAATGCATCTTCAAAGAGGCCACAGGAGGCCACACGTGCTGCCAATTCCTATGGCAGGTGGTCACTTCCAATGGGTGCAAACGCACCCTGCATGGCTTTTCCCAGTGGCGCATTGAAGAATGTGCTTCCCTGGCCGCTCATCTAAAAGTGGCCTAATGGAGATAGTATGCTGTGAAATGACAGTACATGCCACAGATTCTTTTTGGATGAGCATTCCCTTCCACCCTTGCCAGTATCCAGAGGAAATTAACCCATTATTGGCTTAATAAGATGACTGTTGTACATTTAGTATACTAGAAGCCTGCTCCAATGTCCATTGAAGTCTATGGCAAATCTCCTTTTATGCTTCTATCAATCTTGGCTCTGGTTCTAAATATTTTTTATTAGTAAGGAATCTCATACATGCATTTATATCAGCTGATGATTTTCTATTCCATGAATATGACCAGGTTCTTATTTATGTGCATTGTCAGGGCCAGCTTTACCACAGGGAGACTTGGGGCAACCACCCCGGGCCCAGCTCTTTCCACAGGCCCTGCACTGGTCACTGTTTTCACCAGGGCATGTTGTGTAGACTCCAAACACAACTACCTTAAGGCCCCTGCAGAAGATGCCCCCAATTGGGAAGAGGCCATCTGGGGTTTTACATTTTATCTTAGCCCTAGGCCCCACAAATTCTGAGGCCAGTCCTGTGCACTGTACATATGACATGATTGCAGAGTGCGGAGGATTCTCCAGGGTTTTATTATGCTATAGCACCCCTATGATGAAGATAATTATTACCATGCCTGTAGCAGGGGGTGCAGACAAATTGGGATGCTGGCCTTTTAAGGGCTTAGCACTGGCTATAAGGAAGGTGCTAATTGAGGCGTAGGTGCTTGAGTAGTGAAAGAACAGTGCTTAACGCACACACCTGAGCCTGGGCATGACTGAGCCAACCCAAAGGCTAAAAGTATAGATGGATGATTGGTTTGCAAGAAATACCTCAAACAACATGTTATACCTATCTAGGACTCATGTTTTTACAGTCATGAGCCTGGCAGGCTGATGTTGATTTTCGGATTTCAAAGGCGAGACAGTCAATGGCTGGGGTTTTAAGGCTTTTTCGTGCCTCCCCATTAGCTCCTCTAGACCAAAAATTAACAACTTTGTAGCTAAGATAGTAGCTCAGCTCCTGTATGAAGTAGAAATAACCTATTTGAGTTATACATCTAGATTGGAGGACACCCCAGAATCAGTTCCTCAGAAGTTTCTTGAAAGTCCCAAAGGCGACGCCATTATCCATGCTTCACCTAGAAACAGGTATGTTATCGATAGAGTCTCAAAGTAGCCTTAGAGCACTTCTTTTTTGTTATAAATTATCCCATACATCAACATCATCTTTGGTACGACAGTGTTATTCTGAACAAAGATCACACTCAGGCGCCCAACAATATAATTAGTGGAGGGGGGATAAAGAAACTGATTTTGAAGTTCGCTTTGCCCCCTGATCCCTCTGATTGGACTTTTGGTAAAACTGAGATCTGCCAGAGAGTACGAGATCTGGCTTTAAAACAAGAGATGTCAATAATACAGACAAGTAAGATCACCCCTTTGTATGCCAGGGTGAAAGTTTCTTGTTCACTTGAGAGCTATCTCCTTCAGTTGTGCAATCCTAAAATAAGAAGAATGATGACCCTTCTCCATTTTAATCTCTTTGAAACGGCAGTAGTAAGAGGTAGGAGGGAGCAGGTCCCTTACCTTAGTAGAACTTGTACATGTGAACTTCAGGAAGTAGAGACACTGGGCCATATAATTTTTGGCTGCCCAAAATTCATAGCCCTTAGAAGAGCGTGGATCAACCCGTTATTCCTCAATTCCTCTCTTACCATAGAAGGAAAGCTAATAGTATTATCTGCAGCATCCAACCACGAGATAACTAAAGCGGTGGCTTGCTTTCTTATGTTGGCTGAGAGAGAACTGAAAGTATTAAACAAAAAGGCTGGTCTGGCTGCTGAGTAGCTGTTTTTTCTCTGAATTATTATTTTCTATAAATATATAAGGAACCAGGTAATATTTGCCTGATTTATTTATATTTCTATTTGTGTCTTTTTGTCTGATCTTTTATTTATAGGTTTATTTAAAGTATAATCACCACTATAACTTGGTCTTCTCAGTCCTAAAGCCTGGAAAGTTACTTGGGTAATATAAAGGCTGGAAGGATGTTCTTGGTATCGAAACTTACCTCATTTGTTTGAGGTAGTTTTATGTTTTTATTGTGTAAGGTTTAATTGCTTGGTTATAGCAGAAACTGCTAGATGCAATAAATATTATTTGACAGGGAAGGCTAAAAGCCTGAGTCAGGCTCAGTACAGTGGGAAGGGGAACATGGGAAGAAGACAGGAGCTGGGATCAGGTGAAGTTCTGTCTTCATGCAGACCTAGATTGGAAGGTGGTACCCAAGCTGGAGTGGTCTGCAGGAACTCTGGCTGCAGAAGTATTGAGGGCCTGGCCAGAGAGACCCCAGCGAGAGCCCAATACAGCTGAGAGGATGTTGCCTGAACTGGAGCGTTTAAGCAGGCTGCAGGAGGGGTTGGTGACTGGCCTGGGATACTGTGAGCTGCTTGGAATCAGCCCGAGGAACTGCATATGTATTGTGACCTGAGACTGAAAGGTGCTAACCTGGTCCTAGGAGGGACTGTGCCCAACCAGAGGGCTGCAGCAGAGAAGCCTCCAAGTTATTGATTGTATAGACAGTGTATCTAGAAGAATATTGGTGAAGAACTGGATATATTGTAAATTAATAAAGACACTTTGGAGCTAAGATGTTCCCTATATGTGAACGTGACTTGTATCCTGACTACAATCCCCACTTTACCAATGGGAAAAACTGAATCACAAACACATCATTGACTGAAGTGAATCCCAACAAGACGGAGGTGATGCTAGTGGGGAAGGCTGTGGGTGTGGTGTCCCACTGTCATTGATGGGGTTCGCCCTCCACTGGTTCCCCAGGTTCGGAGTCCGGTAATGCTCATTGATGTGCAGCTTCATCTATATTCCCAGGCTGGAGCTGTGGTGAGGAGCGTATTCCTCCAACTACACCTGGTGCGACAGCTTTGGCCATGCATCTCAGACTCCGACCTGGCCACTATCATCCACACTTTCATCACATCAAGACTGGACTATTTGTAACTCACTTTATGTGGGGCTGCAGTTGACCAGGAGTGCCCTTCTCAAAGTCCCCCAGGTATCCTGGGGGGTGACTATGGAGAGGGTGTTCTCAGTGGCCGCACCAAGGCTGTGGAACTCCCTCCCGGCAGAGGCTCAGATAATCCCGGACCTCTCCCCTTTTCAATGTCAATACAAGACCAGCTGTTCCACCAGGCCTTTGGCGAGGGAGATGGGTGAGGGTGGGTTTTTATTTTTATGGGGGGAGGTAAGGGTGTGGTATTTTTTCCTCCCTTCTCTTTTCCTGGGGAGGATGTTTCCCCCCCTTTTTTCCTCTTCCTCCTTTTTTAGATGTTGTTCATGTATTTTTATTTGTATTTTTAAGATTTTTATATATTGTAAGCCACCCCGAGCTGACTTTGGCAGGCGGGGCGGGATATCAAATGTTTTAATAAAATAAAATTTAATAAAATAAATATGGCCAAAGCTGCTGCACCAGATGTAACTGGCAGAATGAGTTCCTTGCCACAGCCTCACCTGAACATCCAGGCGGAGCTGGGAATCGAGAAGTATTCCCAGACTCCAAACCTGATGGGGACACCACTCCCACCACCCTACCCACCATCACCTCTGTCTTGTCAGCTTCAGTCAGCTTCAGTCAGCTTGCCCTCATCCAGTCCCCCACAGCCGCCAGACACCACACAAAAGATCCCAGGATGATGAAAAATCGAGCACCACCCGCTGAGTTCTCTTGGCCAGGAAGGAGCAGAACCATTCAAAAACAATCCTGCTTGGTCCCGCAAGCGAGTCACCAACAACTCATGGTCAACGGTATTAAATGCAGCCAACAGATCTAACAGAATCAGCAGGGTCGACCAACCCTGAACCATTGTCAACCAAAGCCACAAGCGCAGTCTCAGTGCCACAGCCCGGTCGAAAGCCAGACTGCAAGGGGTCTAGAAAACTGATATGGTCCAGATGCTCCTGAAGCTGCCATGCCACTACCCATTCAATAGCCTTCCCTAAAAAGGGAAGGTTAGAGACTGGCTGATAACTGGCAAGGGAGTCAATGTCAAGTGATGGCTTCTTGAGCAGAGGCCACATCACCACCTCTTTGAGGCAGCTCGGCACTCTGCCCTCTCTAAGGGAGGCATTGACCACCCCAGCCAGCAATGGCCCCAGCCTCTCCCAGTTGCCCTTAACCAGCAAGGATGGGCATGGGTCCAGTTTGCAAAAGGTGGCTCTGACCACCCCAAGAACATCCCCCACATCAGCGGGCAACACCCACTGAAACCGATCCCACGAAACTGGACAAGAAGGGGCTTCCATAACCTCTGGTTCTCCTATTGTAATAAGTGTGGTGTCGAAATCATGATGAAGACGAGTGATTTTTGTCCACAAAGTAATCAACAAACATGTCACAGTGGGCACTGGATGAATCCAGTTCCAGGTAGGGGGAGACCGGACTGACCAGCCCCCTCACCACCCAGAAAAACTCCGCTGAACTCCGTTCATGGATGCTATGAGAGCAGCAAAAAACTGCATGGAGGGGTGGGAACATACCACAGTTTAGGAGGGAGCAAAAGATTGGGGAGTTGTTTTAGTCATGGTTATGGGTGTGCCTGGGAATGGGAGTGATGTGGTGGGGATGGTGTCTGTGTTCATGGGGGGGCATACCTATTCCCAGCATTTTGAGCAAAATTATTCCACTGACTAAACTCATCATTTTGTTGAAGCAATAGCTTCCCAAGATTCCCCAACTAGATGCCAAGAACATTCCAGTCTGTGCTTAAGAAGCCAATTGGGTAATGCCAGGCACTTACAAAAGAACTCCAAAACCAGAAAAGCTATTTTTAAAGTTCCGAAGTGAGAAAGTTCAAAAGAGAAAATTGTACACGCTAGAATCATGTGAGTAGCAGATAAACAACTAGGCAATTTTGTTACTTGTCAATGGTATTTCTGTGACAAAGTCAATTCAACTGTGAAAGTAAAATCCAATTTTAATGGATTTTCAATTCCATCACACTTCACCAAACATGAATAATCAAGGGAAATACTAGGATTGGGGGATAATTTTTATTGTCTGAACTGAGATCCATCTCATATTCCCTACCTGCAAATGTTGTGCACCACGGCTGAGAGAGAAGCGAGAGAAATTTTGTTGAAGTAAAATTAGTTAGTTAGGCGGGTGGGACCCCGAAATTAAGCAATTTAGTTGGGTGCCCTGTTCCAGTTAGGAGTAGCTTGAGTTTTGTGCATTAAAATGTGAGCCTGCTTCCTAGATATATTATGTCCTTGCTATATAGGAATATCTCAGGGTGTTTGGGTTTTTTGGGAGGTTGTTTTTGTTTTTTGTTTTTTTGTAGAGTTTACAGCAATCTGGACACTTCTGACAGGTCATGTAGCTGAGAGCTCTTTCATCATGTATTTTCAGTGGAGTAAAGAGCAAGTTATACAAATGTCTATATCAGTGAATTTTGTTATGTATGAGCTAATTATCAAATGACTGTTTTCTTTAATGAGATTAGTCTGGAGAAAAACAGTCAAATGACTTAAAGCTGGAATGACTCACATACAAAAAGAAGATAAGGAAAAATATAGCTTACTACTATTTATTTACAATACACAATAGCAAGGGTACTCTGTAGTCTGTAAGGACCCAGCCTGGAGTCCCTGGTGCACTGGCTGGCACCTCAACGCCACTGAGGCACTGTGGCCAGGGCCCTGGGGCTGTTTAAAAAGGCCTCCAAGGGCTGATCAGTTCTTGCCCCTTCCTCAGCCTTGTTGCATGCTCCTAGCTTCCTGATTTAACCATCCATCCAGCCTACTTCGTTCCGTCCATCCATCCAGCCTGCTCTGTCTGTCCATTCTGTCTGTCCATTCTGTCCATCCAGCCTGCTTTGTCTGTCCATTTAGTTCCCCAGTTTTTTGCTCCAATTCTTGGACCCTGATCCTGCAATGGGCTCTCCAGATTCCAGACCTGATCCTGAATGACTCATGGACCCTTGGGACCTGATCCTGCCTACTCTCCAAGGTTCCTGACATACTCTCCCAGGAGTCCTGCTCCATACCAGTCTTGTCAACAAGCAGGTTGCCCTACCTGCCCCATTGCAAGCTACAGTATTCCTGTTCCTATTCCAGCTATAGGCAGGCAGATAATCCTTAGACTCGCATTGCCAGTCCAAATGTTTTGGTAGGTGTATCTGCTACTGTGACTGTCCCAAGCACTTGTAGCCATTTTCTGGCCAGGTGGGGCTATTGAAACATTCGGAGTGCTCTTGAATATTTCTGGGGTGTTCCATGTGACAGCAGGAAGCTAAAGGGTTGGGTGACAGGATCACACCTTTGCCATCTGCCACCACTGCCCCTTCACTCATTCGTTTCCACGTGGGAGGAGGAAGCAAACCTTGCCCTGCCTCATGTAATGTGGTAGCATCTCAGTTTGTAGCTAGTGAATACTATAGGGCGACCATTTATTAATCTGACCATTTTGCATTTATCCTGATTTGTAATGGTCAGATGGGTAAATGATCACCCTATAGTTTAAGCAGCAACTTGTACTTCTAGCTGTATGCCTTCCTAAAGATCTACATTGTACCTGCAACTAAGAAAACCCTCTAACCAGTGTAGTGCAATGGCTAATTGTGCAGCTCTTGGATGGGGAGATGAAGGGGAACCCTGATTCTAGTCTCACCTTACTAGAAACTCACTGGGTGACCTTGGGCCAGTCATATTATTTTCTCAGTAGAACCTACCTCACACAGTTGTTAAAAGTTGTGTTATATGTAAAGTGCTCTGAGTGCCATGGTAGGAGAGCACTATATAAAAATAATAATTATTATTAATAATAATAATCAAATGAAAATCCATTTTGAAAATGTAGACAGATTTCAAGTGAAATAACAAATTAGAAATCACATCACTTATTTGAAAAAATGGGAATTTTGAAAAGCAGTAATTAAATTTGTCATACCCTAATTCTGTTATTGACTCGATGATCCTCAGAATGATTTTCTTTCTGAGGACATTTTCAAGACATAGCACTGAGCAATTTTCCTGGGGCATGAATAATCAGACTTTCAAATATGCCTCCAGTGTAAGGTCAAAGCTGTTTTTTATATACTCCAATCAGCTGAATTTCTTTCTGATTATGTAATTCAGATGTCAGGTTGCCTGAAATACTTTCTACACTATTTTGACTGCCAAGGGGAGGCAAGCAGTTTCAGTGATGTTTCATTTAGCCAAATAAAATAATTTTATTTTTCATTCAAAATTGAGATTATAATGTAGTCAGTCAGAGTTAAAAAATAACCTGCATCTAGAGGCCTGACAGAGTATGTGGCTGAATAAACACTAACTTCCTCTCAAAGAAAAAGTAATTACTAGAAATGTTATAAGGGTGAGATTTTCAAAATGCACAACATTTGTCTAACTTGGCTCCCATTGAAGTTCATGGTAAAACTCCCATTGGCAGCAAAGCAATGCAATGCTTGCTAGACACTTTGTAAAGTCAAACTGAAATGTCTTAGACCATAACAGAACCGGTAAAGTTTGGCTTTCATCCTATTGGCCTAGAAAGAAAGAAAAGCATTGTAACTGGTTGTCTGCACATAGCAAGTTTTTGTAGAATCAGACCTCAAGATAAGTCCTTTCTAGATTGAGACTAGAGCTGAAGTGAGAACACAATGCAGTCTTGCAAGAAGCTCATGAGATTCTTGCAAACCCCGGTGAGATCTTGCACATTCTTGGTGGGGTATGCGAGAATCTCGTGAGATGCTTGAAAATGGCACTGCACATGAACAAAATGGACGTTATGGCCATTCCGTGCATGCGCAGTATCGTTTACCCGAACACCATAAAACTAACACTGCGCGTGTGCAAAATGGCTGCTGGGGCCTGCACATGAGAAGAATGGCAATAGCGGCCATTTGCGCATGCGCAACACTGGTTTTCGGCTGTGTAAATTTTGTGCAAGAATGGATCGAAAATCAGCCGATTCTCGACTTGTTCTCGCATAATCCCAGCAAGAAGCTATTTCTTGATGAGATTATACGAGAACGCGAGGGTGAGTTTCAGCCCTAATTGAGACCTTAATAGCAAGTAGTCTCAAGATTTTGCCCAACATATTACTACTACTACTACTTTCTATAGCATTACTACATGTACACAGTGCTTTACAATCACTGATTTTTGGAGACAGGTCCGTGCCCAGTGGGTTTACAATCTCAGATGGACAAGGGCGAGGGGAACACAGGGAGGGAGAGACAGACAGACAGAAACACACACACACACACACACACACACATTTTACAAATGGGCAGCTGACGCTGAGAGGTTGTGACTTGGTTCATGGCTAGGGCAGGATCTGAACGCTGGGTTTCCTGGTTCACGTCCAGCACCTTATCCACTACAGCACACTGGCTCACACATCATTTCAGGGTAGCAGGGAAGGAGGGTTACCTGTGTGAGTACCTGCAGGATGCTGCCCAACAGTCACACCACTCAGGCCGCTTTCAGAGCTTCCTCCCCCCCTCCCCATATTCTGGTTGTGGGAGGGAATGCGCTGTCAGGATATACATGGGGATCGGCTGGTCTGAAAGCCCCTCCCCCCGGTGCGGCTTTGCCAACAGACACGCACAGGTATGCAAAGCAGGAAATCAGCTCTGCATCCCTGCGCGTGTCTGCCGGCAAAGCCACATGGGTGTGTGTGTGTGTGTGTTTCTGACTGGCCGATCCCCACGCATATCCTGGCTGTGCATTCCCTTCTGCAACCAGAATAGGCACCCGGGGGGGGGGTGGGGGGAGGTGTCTGAAAGTGGCCTGAGTCTCTGGCCTTCTCCACAGCATCTTTATTTGTATATGTGTTCACAGTAATCCCAGGCCAGGCAGGAACAACCCTCTGGCCCTGGTGTCTCTCTACCGAGCTACCCCTAAGATCAGTTTGATTGCTCATGGCTCTGCTGATGAACAGACACAGTCCATCCTGTAGCCTGCCAGGCCTCATAGCCCCTGCAGCCCCTGTCTGCTTCTCTCACTCTCTTCTCCAGAGCTCTCAGCCCTGTCTCTCTCCCTGAACTCTCAGCTCCACCCTGGACTGCCTGAGGCTTCGGTAGCGCTTTCCCATTGAGCTCCCAGCTCAGTCTGCTGAGTTCTCAGGGCTGGCCACGTCACGCCCCCAGTTAGTCCAGCTTTTCCCCAAACCTTTACCCCTGAGCTCCCCGCTCAGCATGCTTTCCCCACCAAGTTCTTTCCTCCCTGATCTGCTGAGTTCTGGGATGGCCCCTGCCACGCCTCACTCAGCTGGCTCAACTCAGGCCCTTTCTCAGCCTTCATGTGCACCTTCTTAAAAGGTCAGAGCCATGGCAAGCACTCTGCCCTGCTACACAAATTTTCAATAGTTGTGCTTTTTAAAGCCTCCATCCCAGTACTCCAATCTTCAGCTCCTTTTGGGGTACTGGCCCACTGTAGGTTCATCTGTCTATTAGTCCCTTACTCCAGGACTTAGTTCAGCCCCATTTGAGATCCTGAAGCCATTCTTGTGTTATAATTCAGCTACTGCAGATAATGGCAAGGTAGGGATTTGAGCCTCCCACACCTGGAGAAATAGAAGAGTAGCATATATCCACTAAGTCTTCTGATATTATCTGCGTTCCCTTCCTTCTCCTAGGATTTTCTGCAGATCTAGTCTCCAAGGTACTGCCATTTCCTTGGTCCTCAGGTGACCCTCATTGGGTGGTTTTACACAAGTGCTGCATGTTGGCGGGCTCTGCAGGCGGTGTGTGGGGTGGATGCAGGGATATTGTGCATGGGGGAGCACTTCAAAAGAGTGGATCCCCGCATGGCCACACACCACCCACTTCATCCCCGCATAGGACACTCTGGCTTTTTACAGCGTGCCCAGTGCATGGACAGGGTGGGTGGTTGCATAGGTCATGGGAGCACACGCCCCCATGCACTGAATTCACACAAGCGCTCTCCCATATGGACGGTGGGTGTCTACTCATGGGGGCATCTCAAATAAAAACACCCATCCTCTGCCAGGTCCATCTGCACACCTCTCCCAAACCTGCTAGTCTGATTTATCAAATCCTTCCTCACCTGCACTCTCACCAACTGCCAATGAAACATATCGAGGGCAATCCGGCTCCATAGAAGTCAATGGGAGTCTAGACAATGACTTCAGCGGGAGCTGGACTGCGCCCATAATCAGAATTGCTTTGTCTCCAACAGCCTGAAGTCTCTCTCTCCCTAGCTCTTCTTTTAAAACCCTATCCAGATCAACTGACCCATCACCTGATTTTCTGGGACTATAATCTGAAATAAGTCTCTTTGTCATCTGCACTATGACTCCCATTGTTCTTTAACGTTCTTTAAAGGGGGTCTACATCTTCTTACAAGTATTTATTTATTTTATTTAATTTATTTTATTCACTCAGAGCGCTTCACATAGAACTAACACAACTTTTTAAAATCCTCCCAACAACCCTTTGAGGTAGATTTGGCTGAGAGAATATTGTGCCTGTTTCAAGGTCACCCAGT
>QEPC01015431.1:35728-62148 GCA_003113815.1 Sphenodon punctatus | reverse complement strand
AAAGGATTTTGTTTAACACTGAAATGAAACAATGAACCTGATCACATGCATAGTGATGGGCATTTTTGTAGTCTAATTTAATTGACTTACTTATAAAAAACCGTTTATCCATCTCCATCATCTTGGAAGTTCCACAGATGAGAGTTAGAACAATGGACTTCCATCACGCCCACCATACACCTACTGGCTCAGCCTGGATGAATATTCCTATTGGCATCTCATTTTAAAGGTGGAAATCTGAGGAAGAGGAAAGCGACATGCCTAAGGATGCTTTTAAACAAGACAAAAAACACAGCTGATCCTTTGATCAGTCGCCTTTCTTTGTGATCGTTTAAAAGTCTGACCTGCTTTGAAGCCGGGTCTTCCCTGCGTTAGGCCGGCCCGGCGATCCTTCCCCCTCCAACGTGGATCGCCGATGCGCCGGCTTTAAACCGCACTTCCAGGTCTCCTTCCTAGAGTGCGCATGCACAGAAGGAAGCGCATGAGCACATAGTCTCTGCAACAGGTCTGAAGCTCTTCTGAACATCAGACGCGTCGTGGAGATGCAGCAGATTGAACGATACCGCTTGTGAGCAGAATCGTTTAAAAGCGCCCTAAGGCCACCAATGAAGAGAAGAGTTAAACTCTGGACTCTTAGCTCCAAATCCAACATGCTATCCACTGGACCACTTTGATTGCATCTATAATGTTATGTTTTGTTGTTTTGTTTTGAAAAAGTAGACCGAATTGTATTTTTAACTCAGTGTCCCATTAACTAAACTGTTGCCATTTATTGTGATTACTGCAGTTCTTGGTATGTGTTGTAGTAAAATGGGGACACTGTTAATGATACAGTACAATTGGAGTACCTTACATTGCAATTTGTCAGGAGTTCATATTTCATCAATATGAAAGACTGCCTCCTCCCTCATGTCCCTTCATGATCCTGATGTCAGCCGGTTGTGCCCTCTTGTAAATGTCATCACCACATGATGGTTTTACGACTAGGGTGCACAGGGAGGCATTCTCAGTAGCTGCCCCATGATTATGGACTCCCCCCCCTTGGAGATCCACGTAAGCCTGAGACTGTTCATCTTCCGGAAACCATGTAAGACCTTTCTATTTGGCAGGCAGGGATAAGGTGGGATGAGATTGGGTGGGAGGTGTAGAGATGGGCTGGTTGGGCTGTTAAGGGGATTTTTATTGATTTGAATAGGGTTTTTTTTAATTAGGGTTTTTTTTTTATTGTAAGCTGCCCTGAGCCTCTGCAGGAAGGGTGGCTTAGAAATATGATTAAATAAATTAGTACTTGGAACATATGGAAGATATCATTTCCTATTCAGTACACCTCTAAGCATTGTTCTTATTTTAACATATGAAAACATGGGCATTTCACACACACACACTCAAATGCTATTTGCAATGATAATTATTATTATTATAAGCATTTATATAGCGCCAGCGATGTACCTGGCGCTTTACAAAGAATAAGATAGACATGGTCCCCGCCCGAGGCAATTTCCAATTACTGTCCTTTTCTTTGTGGATGCTATTGCTTGAGTTAACTTGAAGACATGGAAATAAAAAATAAATCAAAATTAATACCAGAGAAGTAAAGTAAGTTATGCTTGTATAACACTAATGTGTAAGTACAGTGAAGCAGTGGAGTGGAAAGGCATTAACTAAAGGCTTAAACCTGATTAAAACGAGGACAGAGAGAAAAGGAAATGTATCCAACAACCCAGGACTTCTGAATTACTCATTTAACACCCTAATGCTAACCTACCTCCTACATCACCACTGTCACTATCTTTTGTGATATATCCAAAGGTGATTTCATGACCCATCCAGATTTAAAGCCTTAAGTAAAAGGATGTCTAGCTAAAAGGAATCAGTTTTGATGAAGACACTGGGGCTGATCCTAAATACCTGCACACGTAACTTGTATGTAGAACATATTCCCCATAAAAGGGATGTGCATGGGATGTGTACAAGATGTGCGTACACAGTGTGTATGCACTGCACAGGGCTTACAATCCGCTCCATTATTTTTCATTTATAGACCCAGTATTGAACAGAACTAATAATGCCTTTCCATCAAACTGACTGGAATGGAAATTCTATAGAGGAATAAAAATAAGTCCCCAACTACTCGACGTTTTTTGAAATTCAATTATTTGACTTCAAAGATGGCAAAAACAGACTCTTTTCCAAAATCTGTTTTGAGCCTAAAATCCGCATAGCCCAGATTTTGGAGCTATGCAGGCTTTGGGGACTGAACTCTGTGATGCTTCTTCAGGAAAGAGAGATAAAAAATTTCTCACCCCCACTTTCATTCCCAAAGAATCCCGTGGAAACTCCTCTATACACATTTTTTCCATTTTGGAACATGAGGGGCTTAGAGGCCTAGTCTAATTGTTTCCTCTGTCAAATAAAGCAAGGGTAGCCATTGGCTTTGTTTGCAGCAGGACTTAGATTGACGAACTGTTCCTAATTTCCCCAAATTGTTCCATTTTCTAGCGCCCTTTCCTTTGTTTGGTAATTAAGCCCAGATGTCCCTATTTTTAACTTTTCTTGTTTTCAGGCCTAAAGCGTGTTTCTGTTAGTGGAGACTGCCCTCCTTTGAACTTTTCCCTTCTTATCTCAACTAAGCCTTGTCACATCAATAGCTAATTACACTCACTCTCTCTTTGATATTTTGAGGTTGAACAAAACTAAAGGAGGGCTCCCCATTTCATGAAAAGAATAGAAAGCCGCTGTGCTGTGACACTCAATAGCAAAATTAATTTCTTACAACAAGGGAAGGAACAAGCAGTCCATTTCTCCAGGCTCTGCAACCTGGCTCTGGGTGTTGTGGCTCCCTCGCCCTGCACACCAGATGTGCAATGTCTCTAAGGTCATGAGAGACAGTTAGCACAGACTCCACATGGCTCCATTTTAATAGACTTTACTGTGTATTACCAAAACTCCTCACAGGTCAGACCCCAACCCAATTCAGGAACATATCCTAGTTCCCTTAAAGACACAGTCTACCATAAGATGGAACTAGCTTTCCAGGACAAGGAGCCTCAGTCACCAGCCTGACTAGGCATGGGAATCTGAAGGCTAGGCCTGCAAGCTACAGGCATGATGAAGGTTCTGAGTTTCATAAGTCAGCTCCACAAATTGATGCCCAGCTACTCAAGTCCCGGTCCACTGCAGCAGCCATGAGCTGTCACCATGCTCCAGGACAGCCCTGGGAGATGTCAGCTGCCATTGGCTAGGTGTGAGGTTCCAGCAGTCACATGCTGAAAGTGCTATGAAAAGTTCAGTTCAATCCAAAATGGATTTTTAACTGAGACTTTGCTTTGTAAAGGCATTCCAACCCGACTCTTCAGTTCTTTACCCCTTACTGTCACATCTATACTAAAGAGGGAGTGAGGTGCGAGAGAGTTGATTTTCATGTGGTTGATCCTGAAGTATAGGAAGGTCCTCCATTTTTGTTCTAGCCCAGGATTTAATGGTGTGCTATGAAGTAGCAGCAGCTATCTACGAGGGCTAATGGGGCTCAGCCAAACTAGCAAATCCTGCACCTGTGGAAGAGCTGCTGGGGCAGAGTTGCCTCACCCTGAAGCATCTTTGCAGGAAACAAAGATGTTGCCAATGCCAGAGAACTCCTGTGAGCAGTCCCAGCATGGAGTTTGCTCCCAGCTGCTGGGAGCTAGATTGGGTTCAGCCCAGAAAGAGTACCCCAGGCAGCTGCACTAGTTTGATCCCAGGAATTCCTTTTCAGGAGGAATGTCGGAGAGAGAAAAAATAGTGTGCATGCAAGAGGTGCTGGGAGGAGGATGGGAGCTGGTGTGGGTGAGAGGGCTATAGAAGTGAATGTGAGGGAGGTGAGGTGTGGAGGTGTACCTGTGGGCATCAATTTGGGATAGATTGTGCTCCACCTCTCTTCATCATTAAAATGTTTTAAGCACCAGATGGCACTGGTGCAAGAGGTCAAAGTGAAGCTTCTGCACTTTTAGAGAGTCACACAGAAAAGCACTCCCTAACAGTATAGAAGAAACTTTTCAGAAACTGTCACTTCTTTTTTGAGTGCAACAGTTCCAGTTATTGGTCTTGAGTTTGATACAATGGGTTTAGGCAGACTAGACCATAATGCTTCAGCTTTAAGTTCTCAGGGAAACAGTTACAATAGATACTCTGACCTCCAGAGCCATCTCCATGCATGAAGTCTCCTCCCTGAATCATGAAGTCCTTGATCACCTGGTGGAACTTGTTTCCTTTGCACCCAACCCCTTTCTCACCTGTGGCCAAGCCACAAAGTTCTCCACAGTCTTGGGGACTGTCTTGCTAAAGAGGCTGATCACCACCCACCCAACAGAGCAAAACTCCTGCTACAAGGATTCTGTGCAGGAGCAGACTAGAGCAGTATGCAGAATATTTTGAAGGAGAGATAGGAGAAATTGAGAGGAGGGAGAGGGAACAAAAATAAAATGGAAAAGGAAAGCAAAAGGGAGAAGAGGGAAACAATGGCTTATATATGGTACATCCACACATAATGCTAGCCCATTCCTGTGTTTGTGTGTACTGATAAACCTAGATCTGCAGAAAAATTTGGAGCCGGAGATCCAGATTTGGTTGCACAAAGCCAGTTAGATGTATGGATGGACCTGAAGCTATGGACATAGAAAGGAGGGGCTAGCCTGCAGTGCTCCCTACTGGAAGTAGGTTAGCCTCCTACCCTCTTTCTCACAGCAAATCAATGCAGGTGGGGCCAGTCTGCTGCAGTTTGCTTCAGATTCTTCCCAGGTGGGGCTGGAGACTAGGACAGTGCTCTGCTTACAGTGCACTCAGGGAAGAACCCAAGCTGCCTATTGTGAGAAGATTCCCATTGTAGAAATCCCCACATGTTGCTATTTACTCCTTTGCTAGAGGGCTGGATAAAGCGTGGAACCCTGCGTAGAATAAAGCAAAAAGGAGCAGCTAATAATAACAGAATTGGCAATGGTAAGGGAAGAGAAAAAATGCATTAGAAAGAGACATAAAGTCTAGGGGGGTGACGTTTGTGCTTGGATCAATACAAATCATCTGAATTTGGACGGTTCATATTGATTAAATGAAATGGGGGAATACAACCCAAAATTCAGTTCATATATCCCCTTCAGTAGAGGTGTGCATCAGAGCCCTATGTCGTTTTTTGTTATCATTATCGTTGTTGTTATTAAAAAATGTTATCGTTATTAACGACAATGTCATTTTTGTTATTGTCATTACCGTTATTGATATCATTATTGATAAAGTTATCAGTATCGATACCCATGCGCAAACGAAGTTCTTGCGATACCGTTAAAGATAACAAAAGATCTCGCGATACCGGTAACGATACTTGATAGGCTGATATTTGATAGGCTGTGCTGTGTCTAGTGTGGTGTGTGGTTGATTGGCTGTATGTGCTTGGATCGCCTCACTCCCCGGGTTCTGGATCGGCCCCTGAAGTCATCCAGGGGCACCGTGTTATAGGTCCCCCAAGTTTCCCGGGGGGCCACACAGAGCAGGGCGTTCTCGGTGGCCACACTGCGCCTTTGGAACTCCCTCCCGGTGGGGGCCCATCTGGTCTCAACCTCCTGACGTTCTGTAGGAGCTGTAAGACCTGGCTGTTCCGCCAGGCATTTGGCAAGGGAGAGGGGTAAAAGGTGGGTGGGGAGGGTGGTGGCTGGGATTTTTTTTGTTCCTGTTGTGTTTTAATGTTTTAAAATGTCTTTAAATGTTTATATTATATATGTATTTTATATTTTATAATTTTTTTAATTGTTGTTCACCGATCTGAGCCGCCTACAGTGGGAAGAGCGGGGTAGAAATGTATTAAATAAATAAATAAATAAATATGTGGCTAGTGTGTGTGTCTTGTGGGTCTTGTGTGTGTTGTGTGTTGTGTGATGGCAGGCAGGAAGGCACAGATGAAGGTGAAGGTGGAGGAGGTCAGGTTAGTAAAATGTATTTATTTATTGTTCCATAGAACTTTGATGAGGAATGGTAGAAGTTAGAATACCATCCTCTAGAGCGAGCTGGCAAGCATGCAGGTGCATGGGTGGATGGGTTGGCATCAGTCAGCTATGAGCATGCAGCAGCACCCAAAGACACTGCAGGGTTTAAACCTGCAGACAGCACCGCCGCCCAGGTGTGGTGGAGGATGAGGGTGGGAGACAAGGAAAGAGGCATGCACCGCCCCCTTCCTTCCTAAGCTCTGATGCCTGGGATCAGCTGCGGAGTCTCTGTGGAAGCCAGGGATGCGGTGCCGGGGATATGGAGGGGGCGGGACCAGGAACGTCCCTTGACGTGGGTTGGCTCTGCCCCCCCTTCACTCTCAGAGCGGTGCTGGGCTCAGCGACAGGTGGGAGCCCCGCCCTGAGCACACCAGACTCCCATCAGGGAACAGCTATAAAAGCTACTGGTGGGGCCTGACTCCCCCGCCGGTAATCACTTTTCAGAGACTGGCCCCTTGCTACCTGACTATTTCCTTGTTGTTCCCACATTGAGTGTCTGCGTGCTTGGTTCTTTCATTCCCCCTCCTTCTGAGAATTGCGAGTAACTGCTTGGTGTTTGTTGTGTTTGTCTCCCAGTGTGGTTGGGTAGTGGTATTGTTGGATTGGGTTATCCGGGACCTCTTTCCTAGCCCTGTTATTCCTTCCCTTAACTGCCTCACACCGTATCCCCCTTGAGAGCAAGTCCTTTCCCGCACTTGACCTGTACCCCTGAGACCTTCCTCCCTTCCCTTTCCCCTCCCCTCGGGGACTCTCCCTTCCCCCCAGCTCTCCTCACGTGGCTGTGCAAGGGACCTGGGGCCTTGTATATCTCCCTGATTGTGTGTTCACCTCCGTTATTATTAAGTCCATGTCCACTGCAGCAACTGGTTACCTCTAGCATAGTCCCTATGATGAAAAGGGTTGCCTTCTGATCAAGAGGGAAAGCCCACCTTCCAACCTGAGGGACGCTAGCCTTACCAAGCTAGACTCCAAGCATAGAGGCAGCGGCTGCAGGGCCTGGGATTCTGCATTGTCCTTAATTATATTGCATACCCTGTCCCCACTTCTTCCCCTGTTCCTCCACTCTACCTCTTCCTATCTCCCCCCCCACATGACACAGGGAGGCAGCAGCACTGCACCCATCCAGTTAGAGTGGGAGAATGAGGTATTGGACTTGGAGGAAGGACTGGAAGGGAGGCATCACATTATTGCATAATATTATGTAGGTGTTATGTGTTCTTGCTTCAGAGAGGATGAATCATCACCAGATGATTGCAGCCAAGAAGACAGGCCAAAGAAGAGCAGGAAAAAAAGGTCTTCTGGTTTGGACCATTTCTATCCCACCAAAGGAGACTGTGCTCGATGCAAGGTAAACCAGGGGGCAGGAACAACAGGGAATGGATTGGCAGAGATTGGCCACTGGCTAGCCACTTGTGGAGAGTGAGAGGAGACAGGATGTTGGCAGGGCTTGATAGACCATTGGTCTGACCCAGTATGGCACTTCTTATGTCCAATCTTCTTATGTTTTTTAGATCTGTGACAAAGAGATAAAAAGAGGGGGCCAGGGGACCACATTGGGGCTGATTGCCCACATAAGGGGTCTTCACCGTGTGGCCCTGGCGACGAAGCAGGGGGCCTCTGGTGGTACCACCACCAGCAGTAGATGGTGAGGGAGACACCGTCACCATCCTTCCCCCTCCAGGTCTCCTATTGACTCTGCTGAGTCCCCAAACCCTGAGGCAGCAGAGTAGGTGGAGTCCGATGCATTGAGAGACTTGCGCTGCTCCCTCAGGGCACAGAGGCAGCAGATGAAGGAGGAATTCTCCACTGTCTTGATGAAAACAGAGGACTCCATCATCGCCCTCCACCGGACAGCGGAAGAAAAGGAGAGCCAGCCAGGCATGGGCAGTTGCCAAATATGTGTCAACTGTAAAGAAGTCTTTGGAGTCCTTCCAAAAGGCAATGGTGAGGTGGAAGGGCATGATGGAGGGGGCCCGTGAGGTGGTGAGGAGGCATGGGGAAGAGGTCCCCAGTGTCCCACCTCTTGTATGTGGTGTACTGTCTTCTCAATCTCCTCCCCATGTTCCAGGGGTGGATGCAGAAGAGGACTAAATTTTGTACATAGTTTGTTATATTGTTTTGTGTTTTCATAGATATAGATATTTATTATTAAGGCTCTAGCTTTCCCATGGCCGATAGAACATAAAACAAGATAAAAAATACAATACAATACATTAAAGCGAAAGTCTCCAAAATCATCACAGTATTATACATTCCCATATGGTGGGAAATAGAGTGGAAATTTTTTTAAAAAACTATACTAATCATTACAGTTTTAGGAACAACATACATCCTATACAACTGTTTCCTCCTGTATCCTTGCTGCCAAAAGAGCAAAAGATGCAACCAACCTTATAACGTTCTCATAATGTGTAGCCAACAGAAATTTAACTTCGTGGTAAACTGGGAGAAATGTCTTCCCTTTCCATAATGGATCTAACCAAATTTGCCTTATATTTTCATATAAAGGGCAAATAAATAAGAAATGGGAAAGGTCCTGTATTTCTGCAGTCTTACAAGGACAGATCCGTTTCTGGTAGGGCTTGCCATTATATTGCCCCAAAACAACCACTGAATCAAACAACTGGAAACACAATTGCATGAATATTCTATGTAGTTCAGAATCCTTCAATTTGTCCAAATAATCCTCAAATTTATGCAGCTGTTTAAAATGGTGATAATAGGAGGCCACTTTCCAAGTAGCCAAAACAGCCAAATCTTCCTGTTTGGCAATATCTGCTGCTCTAAGAGATACCAGATTCTTCTGATGCAATATATTTGCCCCCAAGAGGTAAGAGAATGATAAACACAGATTCTTCAAATGGGATGAAATATGAACTAGCCAAGGATAGTAAGGCGCACAGTCACATTCCAACTCGTCCCTTAGACAGTTGTGTTTTCATAGTTATAATTGTTTGTTTAGTAAATGTTTTTGTTATATTTTACCAGCCCATTTTGACGTGTTTCTGTGTGGATGTGCCAAAGGAAGAGAGAAAGGGGTTCTCTGGAAGTGGGCAGCAGGCATTGGTGAGTGGCATCTGAGGAGACATGCCAGGGTCCTCAGATGCCCAGGAAGGGTAGGATTTGCACGTGTGTTATTTTATAGTTTGCCAGAGCAGAGAGAGAGGAACTCTTTAGAAGCAGCAGCAGCAGGCATCAGTGGGTGGCAGTGGAGGAGAAGGCTGGCAGGTGGGCAGGTTGTTGCCTTGTAAACAAGGTTCTTTACCCTGGCTCCTAACATTCTCACCACATCACCCGCCCTTCCATCCCCGCATAGAATTGTCTTATAGTCATAGAAAGGGTTGGAAGATACTGTCATTCTGAAGGGGAGAGAGCTTTTTATCCTAGAGAGGAGCTCAAGGCCATCAGGCATGCCATGGTGGGCAGTTGGGCACGAGCAGCAGGTTGCTGCCTCGCAAACAAGGTTCTTCGCACTGGCTCTGATTATTCTCTCCATGTCACCCACACTTCCATCCCCGCATGGAATTGACTTATAGTCCTAGAGAGGGTTAGATGGAACTGTGTGGGGGTGCCACAGAGAGAGACAGAGAGGCTCTCTGGCAGCAGACGGTGGCAGGCAGCATCGGAGGAGCAGGCCATCAGGTGGGAGATTCACATGAGCAGCAGCAGCTGCAGCAGAAGCAGGAGTAGGACTGTAGTATCATAGGGAGCAACTTCCAGACAGCGCCCCACGTGGAGCAGCCAGGGCTAATTTCTGTGTGTGGGTGCCACAGAGCGAGAGAGAGAGATAGGCTCTCTGGCATAAGTGGGTGTCTTTTATACTAGAGCAGCTCGAGATGTTGATGATGGTTCCTGGGACAAGAATGGCTGCTTCAGGATGCAGTGAAATGACAGCCCCCCATGACTGGAATGACAGCCCCAGAACCCTGATGATGGTTCTTGGGATTGGAATGGCAGCTTATATCAGTTTGCAGACAGCACCCCAGGTGGAGCAGCCATGGGATGTTTCTTTGTGGGCAGCAGCGGTGCCACTCACAGGGTGACAGGGGCACTGAAAAAATTTAAGAATTTAAATCACCTGAATGTCACCCCCTCCCCAGGGTCCTGGCAGTGGATGCAGTGCCAGTATGGCCTGACACAGTCACGATGGGAGCCAAACTTCCTGGTTTGCTTACATCCGCACATGCATGAGCGTGTTCCTTTGCTCGCGCATGCGCAGATGTAAGCATAGGGGACTCAGTCACAGCAGGAGGGAAAGGGGAGAAGTGGAGCCTGTGCCTGTTGCCAGCTGGAGAGCTAGGAAGAGACCGGTGTGACAGAGTCCTGCAAGGGGCAAAACAGCAGAGAATGTGCATTGGGTGGCTAGGGGTTGCCGTCCCAGCATGTATTCTCTGAATGAGCAACGCGTGCCAGGCTTGAGTGGGGGCAGCCTTGCATGGAGTCCAATGGACCTTGAAACCGGCAGCACAATATGTTATGTGGGTTATAGCACTTAGCACCCTGTGGGAAGGAAGGCGGGAGGGACTTAGGGAATGGATGTGTGTGTGTGTGACGACGTGTGATTGGCCAGCCTGGGACACGTCCCCATCCAGGCAGAGGGAGTCTGGACTGACCAGCCCCTGCACCATCCAAAACAGCTCCACCGGGTGTGACTTCACAGACGCTATGAGGACAGCAAGAAACTCCTTTCTCACTGTCCTCACAGCCTCAACAGAGAACCGCAAATGGGCCCTATGAAGAAGTCAGTCGGAGTCAGATCGAGTCTGACGCCAGCATCGCTCTAGCCTCCTGCCTACTTGCTTCATCCCCCGCAGCCCCTCGGTAAACCAAGGGGCCCTGCAGCGATGAAACCGAGGCATAGGGCATCTCGGAGCCACCCTGTCAATGGCCTCCTCCAGCAAGCTGTTCCAACGCTGGACCAGCTCATCAACAGAGTGACCATCCAGGTCCAAAGTTAACTCCCGCAGGACCTCCTGGAACCAAAATATGATTGTGCTGCCAGCTGCCTTGGGAGGGGGGTTCAGGGGAGGTGTTTGCACTGGTAGACATGGGGGTGGGGGACTGGGTTGCACTTGGAGATATGGGGAAAGGGTGGGGTGGGGTGGAGTGGGGTGCACTGGGATAGTGGGGAGACTTTGGCTGGGCAATGGAGTATGTGTAGGGTTGCCATAGATGCAAATTGTAAGAGGTCACTTATGAGATATGCATGTTTCAGGGCTGTATTGGAACCAATGCAGCCCTGCAACCTGTATATATCATAAGTGCCTTTAAAAATGTGCATCTATGGCAACCCTAAGTGGGGGGAGTGGGTGCACTGAGAGACACAGTGGGGTGGGACATGGGGAGTCTGGCTGAGCAGTGGGGCTGGGGGTAGACTGGAGGGGCCTGGTGTGGTGGCAATGGAGGAGCCCAGAAGGGGGCCAAACTTTTAAAAAAAGAAAAAGGGCCTGTGTGCTTATAGTTGGGCAGCCAGGC
This sequence comes from Sphenodon punctatus, assembly GCA_003113815.1. Classification (NCBI taxonomy): domain Eukaryota; kingdom Metazoa; phylum Chordata; class Lepidosauria; order Sphenodontia; family Sphenodontidae; genus Sphenodon; species Sphenodon punctatus. Next base: position 50,665 of record QEPC01015431.1, on the reverse strand, counting down.
ATTTTGTAACTTGGAGCTGATGCTGGTCTGCTGGAGGGGCCTGGCTGCTTTGGCGGCAATGGGGGAGCCCCGAAGGGGGCCTACTTTTAAAAAATGAAAAATGACCTGTGTGATTGGGCGGGCATTTGGTGGTGTAGCTACTAGAAATGCTGGTCTGGAGGGGCCTGGTTTAGTACTGTAACACATGCAATTCTGTACCATTTCTCTGCAGTACCTTGGAGTTAGAGGACAGACCCCTGTGTCTATCTCTCATGTCTGTGCTACTCTTGCAGATTGCACTTTCATTGTGTTTGCATTCTGATCCAAAATATGGCAGAAGTTATCTGGAGCATTGGCAATTCCTACATTCGCCGTTTGGAGCAGTTTGTCCATGAAAAGGGGCTTAGCTTTTTCTCAGACAACCAAAATTATGACATCTGGTGGTTCGGAAGAGATGAGATGGCATGAGATTGTTCCAATGTTGGATAGGATTCAGAGGAGACGTGATGTTCCACCTCCAGTGGGAATCGTGATCCACTCTGGTGGAAATGATGTGGGTGACCTCACTGGTGTAGAGTTGACGAGTGCCATGAGACATGACCTGCACCCTATCATCCACTCCTTTCCAAGGAGCAACATCTTGGTGTCAGATTTAATTGAAAGAGCAGTCAATAGGAATGCAAAGCCAAGCCCGACTGATTCTGATTCATCGGTTGAGGAAATCTATGAGAAATGTGAACAGACTAATGGATGCTTTTCTGTGTCGTAAAAGGAGGGCTACTACAATCTGGCATAGGTACTCAAGACATCAGCTATTCCTGTATGATGTAGATGGAGTTCATCTATCAAGCGCGGGACAGTTACGTTTCTTTCAAGCACTCCGAGAAAGCATTAGTCAACACATTTGAACACTTTAACACTGTACACATACTATGTAAGTTAATGGAGGCTCTAATTTATTGTATCTGGTGGTTTCTTCTTGTCCGCAGAAAGACCAAGTTTTGGATAAATTTTAAACTTTAAAAATTGTCTCTAAATGAAGTATTTAATAAATTGGTTTTTTTAATGTCTGGGTTAATTTTGCATGGGACAGTGAATTACCTAAAAAGGATCGGTTTGCATATGTGAAATAGATTTATTTATTTTTTTGTTTACACATTAAGACATCATTTTAAGTTGAGGGACAAAAGGCAAGGTTGGGGGGGGAGGGGAATGTTAATATCTTTGAGAGAGTGCCGCTAGTACCAAAGCCCCATTATTATTATTTTTTCAGCACCTACACTTCAAAAATGAATACCGTGGATGCTCTTCTCGCGAAGTCATTCACCACGCTGACTTATCAGGAGAAACTGCAGATCAAAGACATGGGACCTCACCGTCCAGAACTGCAAATCAAACAAGCTGCACAGGACAGAGGGAAAGGCTATACACACAGGTTCCACACATCCTGGTACAAGAAGTTCTGGTGGCTATGTGGCAGTGTTTCCAAGAAGTTGTTGTTCTGTTTTCCTTGCCTGCTGTTTGGTGGTGACACAGCATGGACAAAGACAGGAGCAAGGACATTAAGCACCTGTCTGAGAAGGCAAAGAAGCACGACTCTTGTAAAAAACACCTTGACAACTGCCTAAATCTGTCACAGTTGGGAAAAACAAACATCGCCGAGAGACTCAATGAAGGCTAGCATGTGTCTGTAAGGAAACACAATGAGGACGTGGATTGAAATAGATACATCCTCTTCAGAATAATAGACTGCATAAAGTTCTGTGGTGCCTCTGAATTGGCACTGCGTGAACATGATGAAAGCGAGGGATCTGTCAATCCAGTTGTTTTTCGAGGTGCAATAGATTTACTTGCCACAGCTGACAGTACGCTACAGCAACATTTGAGGACTGCACCTGTCTTCAAGGGGACTTCGAAAACTGTGCAGAACAAACTCCTGGACTGCATGCTGCAAATTGCTCATGACCACATAATTACTGAAATTAAAAATGCAGATTTTATGGCTATCAAAGCCGATGACACCACTGATGTCTCAACTGTTTGCCAGTCTGTCATGATTTTCCACTACATCGATGACAGGGGTTCAACCATGGAACTTTTTTTCAACTTCACACACTTGACAGACTCCTGTGCAGAAACAATCACTGACTCCTTGCTTTAAAACCTCAGTGCTGCTCTCCCAAGGGACTCTGACAAACAGAAACTCATAGCTCAGAGCTACGATGGAGCGAGCGTGATGTGTGGAGAGCATGGTGGAGTCCAGAGGAAGATAAGGGATGTATACCTTTCCCAACCAAGCATTTAATGAGGCAACAGAAGCTTACCCAATGCTGGAGACAGACTGACTGAGGAGTGAGCTTGGGACTTTGTATGACAGGTCAGAATTCCATTCCGCCAAAGATGCCTCTGCGCTATGTGCTGTATTGACCAAGGACAACTTAGACAAATCTTTCTCAGAGATGGTTAAAGTGCTGAAGATTGTGATGACAACGCCTCTCACATTGAAGCAGAATGAAGCTTCTCAGCTCTAAAAAGAATTAAAACCTTTCTGAGAAGTACCATAACAGAGGACCGTCTGAATGCTCTAGCAATGTTATCTATTGAACAAGCTATGGTCAGGGACATTCCAGACTTCAACAACAAAACAATAAATCTGTTAGCACAACACAAGGAACGCTGAGCAAATTTCCAGTACAGGCGCTGAACAGTAGGGATGTGCGAACAAGTTGCGGTTCAGGTTTGGCCATTCAGTTCGTTTTGGGCGTTCGGTTTGGGTGTTCGGAACGGTCACCGAGTTTGGGTTCAGGCGTTCGGTTCTGTCATGTTCAATTCAGGGATTCGGTAAAAGGTATCATGAGATCCCGTGATCACACCAGAAACAGGAAATTCGAGTGCATGCGGAGCTGTGTGGTGACAGAGTGTGTGTTTGGCTGGCTGGCTGTTCGGTCCATGTGTTTTGGCTGATTGTGTTTGGTTTGGCTGTGTTGTTTTGGTTGGTGAGTGTTGGTGGGTGACTGTTGTTGTTGGTCTGTGTGTGTGCTGTTTAAAAAAAATAATNTGACGCACTGCTGCCAGCACTGCTGGAAGGGGCAGAACTTGGTGGCACTGGCGACACAGCTATGGGAGAAGGGTCAGCCATCTCCTCTGCAGCACTAGTCTCTGTCTCTGAGTCACTGTCCCCGGTCACTGTGATGTTGTCCCATGAAAGGGAGTGCTGTGACACAAGAGGCTTGACTGCCTGCCATGCTTCTGGCACTCTCCCTGTGCCCCAGTCTATAGCTGTCACTGCTGCTGCTGCTGCTGCTGCTGCTGCTACTCCTCTCCCTACTGCCATTGCCCATGGATCGGGCCCTGCCTCCAGCAGCAAGGGAGGACTCCAACAGCTCTGGACTGATGCTGGGGATCGCCTCCACAATGGGGGACATTGGTGGCTCTGGAGGAACATATGAAGCAGCAGATCCTGCTCCAGCAGCAGCAGAAACAACCGTAGCCTCATGTTGTCCAACTTGTCCTGCTGCAGGCCTTACAGTGCCCTGCATGGCAGTGGAGGAGGGCACTGCCAGGAGGCAACACTGAGCCACTGAAGCCTGTTGCCTCAAAGCAGGCCTGCAGAGTTTGGGGGGGGGTGATGAGTTCTGGCTGCTGCTTCTGCTTGCTGTCACACCGCTGGAATGGCCCCTACCCCTACCACCTCTCCCACATGCCCCATTGCCTGTCTTATGGGCAGCAGACTGGCCTCTCCTTCCCTTCTCCATTTCTCCCTCCAAAATAATGTTTTTATATTTTTTTATTATTTTTATTTTTATTTTTTTATTCAAATTTTTAATCTATTGTTAGATAGATAGATAGATAGATAGATAGATAGATAGATAGATAGATAGACACACACACACACACACACACACACACTAAATCTAACTGCTATTAACTATTCTAAATGCTGTTAACTAAATGAATTATCTAATAACTACAAAGGCCTACTCCTACAAACACTAAAACTAAATCACTAAACGCTATCTCTATCACTAAGCTAACTCTTACAACTGTCTACTATCTCTAATCTATCTATCTATATATGGGATGGGGGGGATCACAAACAACACAAGGAGGGGTACAAAACTGAAATGAAACCTAAATCAATCGAATAATCCTACTCTAAATTAATAAAAAAACAGGGGAAGGGAATCAGGGATGGAATATATATACAGGGAGAGGGAAAAGGATTGAATGGAGGGGGGAGGGAGGAAGGGAGATTGAACACAGGGAACACAGGGAGGGGTAAAAACAAAAAATAACACCTAAATCTATCTAATATAATCTAAATAAATGATAATATGGAGGTAAATGGGNCAGGTAGGCATGCCGTGCATTCCTGCTGGACCACAGGTCTGTGGTGAAGTGGACTGTGCCCCCCCCAGTCCCTGACAGCTGCTCCCTCACCCACTCCTTCAAAGCCCTGTACAGCTGTGGCACCACAGTCTGACTCAGGGTGGAGTGGGAAGGGAGCTTGAAGTTGGGGGCCAGGAATTCAATCAGCTGCTGGAAGCCCTTGTTCTCCACAACTGAGAAGGGCTGCCCATCCAGGGCAATAATTTCTACCAATATGTACTTTGCTTTCTCTTGGAAGCCAGTGCCACAGCGCCCTGCCAATGGCCTTGACAGATTCCCCCACCCCATTTCCTCCATGGTGGACTGACGGCGCTGCTGGGGAGGCTCCTGCTGCTGTTCTGCCCCCCTAGCAGGAGGAATACTGCTCCTGCTGCAAGAGGCAGCGGTTGATGGTGGTGCAAGACGCTTGTCCATTGAAGGAGCCGGACGCCTGGCCACTGCAGTTGGGATCCTGCTTGCATCCACTTCCCCTGCCTTCTTGCTGAGCAGCAGAGTACTGTGGCATGACTTTAGGTGCCTTGCCATTGCCGTTGTCCCCAAGTTGCTGAGCACCTGTCCACGCTTTAACAACTTTTTGCCCACAGTGCACTGCATCTCTCTGGGATCATCTGCCCACACCTGCTTAAAATGATCCCATACTGAGGATTTATTTTTCCCCTCCTGCCTTCTGGCCTGCCCCAGCTGACGCACTGCTGCCAGCACTGCTGGAAGGGGCAGAACTTGGTGGCACTGGCGACACAGCTATGGGAGAAGGGTCAGCCATCTCCTCTGCAGCACTAGTCTCTGTCTCTGAGTCACTGTCCCCGGTCACTGTGATGTTGTCCCATGAAAGGGAGTGCTGTGACACAAGAGGCTTGACTGCCTGCCATGCTTCTGGCACTCTCCCTGTGCCCCAGTCTATAGCTGTCACTGCTGCTGCTGCTGCTGCTGCTGCTGCTACTCCTCTCCCTACTGCCATTGCCCATGGATCGGGCCCTGCCTCCAGCAGCAAGGGAGGACTCCAACAGCTCTGGACTGATGCTGGGGATCGCCTCCACAATGGGGGACATTGGTGGCTCTGGAGGAACATATGAAGCAGCAGATCCTGCTCCAGCAGCAGCAGAAACAACCGTAGCCTCATGTTGTCCAACTTGTCCTGCTGCAGGCCTTACAGTGCCCTGCATGGCAGTGGAGGAGGGCACTGCCAGGAGGCAACACTGAGCCACTGAAGCCTGTTGCCTCAAAGCAGGCCTGCAGAGTTTGGGGGGGGGTGATGAGTTCTGGCTGCTGCTTCTGCTTGCTGTCACACCGCTGGAATGGCCCCTACCCCTACCACCTCTCCCACATGCCCCATTGCCTGTCTTATGGGCAGCAGACTGGCCTCTCCTTCCCTTCTCCATTTCTCCCTCCAAAATAATGTTTTTATATTTTTTTATTATTTTTATTTTTATTTTTTTATTCAAATTTTTAATCTATTGTTAGATAGATAGATAGATAGATAGATAGATAGATAGATAGATAGATAGACACACACACACACACACACACACACACTAAATCTAACTGCTATTAACTATTCTAAATGCTGTTAACTAAATGAATTATCTAATAACTACAAAGGCCTACTCCTACAAACACTAAAACTAAATCACTAAACGCTATCTCTATCACTAAGCTAACTCTTACAACTGTCTACTATCTCTAATCTATCTATCTATATATGGGATGGGGGGGATCACAAACAACACAAGGAGGGGTACAAAACTGAAATGAAACCTAAATCAATCGAATAATCCTACTCTAAATTAATAAAAAAACAGGGGAAGGGAATCAGGGATGGAATATATATACAGGGAGAGGGAAAAGGATTGAATGGAGGGGGGAGGGAGGAAGGGAGATTGAACACAGGGAACACAGGGAGGGGTAAAAACAAAAAATAACACCTAAATCTATCTAATATAATCTAAATAAATGATAATATGGAGGTAAATGGGTTGGATGGGTGAAATAGAGGAGGATGGCAATGGATTGAGGAGAACAAACTGCTGGGAGAGGGAGCCTTCTGAAAACGCCTGCTGTTCAGGAACAGTGACTAGCTCAGAAGGTATTGGCAGGGGGGAGGGCAAGGAGTTTTGTTAGTTGCTACATCTGCCTGACCACAACCTCCATTGGCTCCATGCAGCCTAGCTCGTGGCCAATCGCAGACTGCGAAGCCAGTGGTCTGAGGAGAAAAGGTCTGTTGATTGGGCAGGCTGGCTGCTACTCCAAGCCTCTCCACCCCTGGTGCCTGGAAGTCTGCTCCTTAGCTGACTCCTCCTCCCTGTCACGTTTTTGCCTTCCAGTCACGTTTTTCCCTCCAGAACTACCCGAACTCAATCCGAACCGGCTGAACTGTTCGGTCGTTTCAGAGTTCGGAATCAGGTTCTGTTCGGTCATTCTAGTTTGGGTTCGGGTTCGGTCGGTCAAGCAGACCAAGTTCAGGCCGAATTCTGAACTTCCGAACCACGTTCGCCCATCCCTACTGAACAGACCTAAAGATGATATATTCTAGACAAAGCCCACACAATGGGAATACCTGTGTTGCATCCATCCAGCTCCAGCCTGCATGGTCTTTGTCCTTATAGGGAGACCCATGCCAAAATGGACACTGCACCCAATTAAACAGTTGATGATCTGGAGTTACCATTGCATGAAGACTCGAAGGAGGGAAGACCCGCACAATGAGAAGACCTGTTTTACATCCATCAAGTTCAAGCCTGCATGGTCTTTGTCCTTATAGGCCAGTCTCTTAGCGCACCACCTCCAGAGGGGAATGGACCAGTTAGGATGGTCCGCCCCTGGAGGCTGATGGAACTTTAACGGTTCCAAGAGGCTATGGGGGATTTAACCTTAGACCCTGATGGCCGCTCTGTTGATGAACTCGTCCGGGCATGGAATATCTTGCTCAGGGAGGCTATTGACAGGGTGGCTCTGAGACATCTCCTGTCCCTGTCTTGTCACCGCAGGGCCCCCTGGTTTACCGAGGGGCTGCAGTGTATGAAGCAGGTAGGTAGGCGACTGAAGCGACGCTGGTGTCGGACTCATGCTGAATCTGACCGACTTCTCCGTAGGGCCTATTTGCAGTCCTATGTTGAGGCTGTGAGGATGGCAAAGAAAGAATTCTTTGCCGCCCTCATAGCATCTGCAAAGTCACGTCCAGCGGAGCTGTTCCAGGTGGTGTGGGGGCTGGTCAGTCCGGCCTCCCACCGCCTGGATGGGGACTTGTCCCAGGCCTGCTGTGAGGAGTTTGCTATCTACTTTGCAGACAAGATCACTCAGATCCAGAGCAACTTCGACGGTTGATTAGAAACAGTGGAGATGAGCGTGAGGTGATGGAGGCCCCGTTTAGTCCTGCTTTCTGGGCCGAGTTTCAGGTAGTGACGCCAGCTGATGCTGTGGACATCCTGGGGTCTGTCAGAGCCACCAGTTGTGAATTAGATCCTTGCCCGTCCTGGTTGGTGAAAGCCTCCAGGGAGGCATTGGGGATGGTGCTGGCGGGGGTAATCAACGCATCCCTTCAGCACAGGAGATTGTCCCCCGGTCTCAAGGAGGCCAGGGTGCACCCCCTGCTGAAGAAACCATCCTTGGATGTGGACGCACTTGCCAGCTACTGACCTGTCTCTAACCTTCCCTAAAAAGGGAAGGTTACTGAATGGGCGGTGGCACTGCAACTCTGGACTCATCTTGACAGCATCGGTTTCCTTGACCCATTTCAATCTGGGTTCCGTCCTGGCTATGGTACAGAGACGGCGTTGGTGGCCTTGGTAGATGATCTATGCTGGGAGATGGACGCAGGATGTTCAACACTTCTGGTCCTGATAGATCTCTCAGCCGGTTTTGATACAGTGGAGCAAGGGCTTCTGTTGAGACAATTGCGAGCCCTGGGAGGTCTGGAAGGGACTGTCCTCAGATGGTTCCGATCATTCCTCTCAGGAAAAGCCGGCGGATTGTCCTGGAGGCTGAGTCTTCCAGCCCCTGGGCCCTGGATTGTGGTGTTATGCAAGGTTCAATTCTGTCTCCATTACTATTTAATGTATACATGGAGCCCTTGGGGGAGATTGTGAGAGGGTTTGGTGTGCATTGCCACCCAGCTTTACCTCTTTTTCAATTGATCCAGGTCCTACCGTCTCAGTACTGTCCCAGTGTATGGAGGCCATGGCGGATTGGTAACGGCAGAGCAGACTGAAGTTCAATCCTGATAAGATGGAGGTGATGGTGGTGGGTAGGGTGTGGGAGGTGCTGGCTCCCCTCGTAGAGGGGGTCCACTCTCCCGTAGCCCAACAGATTCAGAATCTGGGGGTGTTATTGGACTCAGGTCTCTGCCTGGATCAACAGGTAGAGATGGTGGCAAAGGCTGCCTTCTGCCAGCTGTATCTAGAGTGGAGGCTGTGTCCATACATTTCCAGACCCGACCTGGCCACCCTCATGCCTTCATCACCTCGAGGCTGGACTACTGTAACACGCTCTACATGGGGCTTCCTTTGATGCTGGCTCGGAGGTTGCAGCTAGTGCAGAATGCAGTGGCTCGTCTCCTGATGGGGACAAGTTGGTGAGAGCATATTACTCCCATGCTCTGCATGCTGCACTGGCTGCCTATAACCCTCCGCGCCCCAGGGCGGTAGGGATGGGCGAACGCGGTTCGGTAGTTCAGAGTTCGGCCCGGATGACCGAACTCGAACACGAATGCGAACATACCGAAGAAACCGAACACCGAATGACGAAATGGCTGAACAGTTCGGTCAGTTCGGATCGCATTCGGGTGAGTTCAGGTGGCAAAAAAAGGTTCACTGGAAGGTCAAACATGACAGGGAGGTGTCAGTCACTGAGGAGCAGACTTCCAGGCACCAGGTGTGGAGAGGCTTGCAAGAAATGAAACAAATTATCTGCCTCCCCCTTCCAAACACCTTCTGAGCTAGTCACTGTTCCTGAACAGCAGGCGTTGAGTAGGATTTTTAGATTGCTTTAAGTTTCATTTCAGTTTTGTACTGAAATGAAACTTAAACCATAAACTGAAACCTTGTGTTATGCACTGTACAGACTCATTGAGTATGTAATGTATGTATTTCACTACAGACTCCTCTTCTGTTTGTGATTCCCCCCCATCCCATATATATGGGATGTATATATATCCATATATATATCCATATGTATATATATATAGGATGGGGGGATAGATAGATAGATAGATAGATAGATAGATAGATAGATAGATAGATAGATGTAGGAGTTAGCTTAGTGATAGAGATAGCGTTAGTGATTTAGTTTTAGTGTTTGTAGGAGTAGGTCTGTGTACTTATTAGATAATCCATTTAGTTCATAGCATTTAGAATAGTTAATAGCAGTTAGATTTAGTGTAGATAGATAGATATAATATTAGATTTTTAAAAAACCCCATATAAAACCAAAAAACCAAATTAAAAAAAAAGAAAACCATATAAAACCCAATAAAAAACCAAAAAACCATATAAAAAACAAAAAACCCACCCATAACAACATTTCCCGAACAGCCTAATCGAACGGCCTGTTCGAACAGCCGAACCGAACAGCCGAACCCGAACTCGGCAAGCTAACCGAACTGCCGAGTTGAACGGCTGAACCGAACGGAGATGAACCGAATGGCCGAACCCCAACCGCGATCTGTTTGCCCATCCCTACAGGGCGACCCCTTCGGTCCACCAGGGGTGCCTTCTTGGAGGTTCCCCGCAGAAGGCGGGTGGCCACAATGGAGATGGCGTTCTCAGTGGCTGGGCCGTGATTATGGAACTCCCTCCCGGAGGAAGCCCATCTGACCCCAAGTTTGTTGGCCTTCTGCCGAGCCTGTAAGACTTGGCTGTTCTCCCGGGCCTTTGGAGGATGGGAGGGGGGGTAATTGTGGGGGAAGGGTGGTGGGTTTTTTAGGTGTTTTTTAGATGTTTTTAAATTGTGTTGATATTTTATATTGTTTTTATTGGTGTTGTAAGTCGCCCCGAGATGCCATGGGCATGAGGGGGCGGCAAATAAATGTAATAAAATAAATAAATAAATAAAATTAGAGGGAGACCCATGTCAACATGGATGCTGCACCCAAGTAAACAGGTAATGATCTGGACTCTCCATTGCATGAAGACTAGAAGGAGGGGATACCACAAAATAAGACAACCTGTTTTGGAGCCCTTCACTTCCAGCCTAGCCTGCATGGTCTCGGTTATATTACAGGGAGACTGATGCCAACATGGAGACTGGACCAGTGGAGGGAGGAGTTTCTGGCAGCTGCGAGTGTGAGGAAGAGAGCCAGCAGAGGACATCCCACGTTAAAGATAAGTATGCTTCCTTCTCCAGTTAAAAAGGTAAGTTTAAAAAAGGTGAGTTCAAAAGTTATGTCTTAAGTTACACTTAAAGTCTAAACAGTTGAAACAGTTAAACAGTTTACAGTTAAACATGTTTAACAAGTGTTTAACTATTTATCCCTTTTTTTCTATGCACTTTGTTGCTCTGTGTCCCCTGGTCATGGGCCCGCCCCTGCCCCCAAGAAAAGGTACAGTGGGCATTCATTGGGAGGATGGAACCTCTTCTTGGGGGCAGGGGCGGGCCCACAGCCAGGGGACACCCTAAAGTCTTAGGGCACCCCCAACAACTCATGTGGGATCCAGAACCCCAGCCATAGGGAGGCCCCTACACCAACTCCTCCCCCAACCCCCATGCCTCCAGATGCAGTGTTTGACTTTAGGAGTTACTGGGCTTCTATAGGTCCAATGAAGCCTGAAGTNCTCCAGCCTTTGTCCTTATAGGGAGACCCATGCCAACATGGATGCTGTTGGCAAGTAAACAGGTAATGATTGGGACTCTCCATTGCATGAAGACTAAAAGGAGGGGAGACCACGAAATAAGACAATCTGTTTTGGAGCCCTTCACTTCCAGCCTAGCCTGCATGGTCTCGGTTATATTACAGGGAGACTGATGCCAACACGGAGACTGGACTGGTGGAGGGAGGAGTTTCTGGCAGCTGCGAGTGTGAGGAAGAGAAGGTACAGTGGGCATTCATTGGGAGGATGGAACCTCTTCTTGGGGGCAGGGGCGGGCCCACAGCCAGGGGACACCCTAAAGTCTTAGGGCACCCCCAACAACTCATGTGGGATCCAGAACCCCAGCCATAGGGAGGCCCCTACACCAACTCCTCCCCCAACCCCCATGCCTCCAGATGCAGTGTTTGACTTTAGGAGTTACTGGGCTTCTATAGGTCCAATGAAGCCTGAAGTTACACTGTGTCTGGAGGCCTCAAGAAGACCAGCTGTGGGAGCTGAACAGTGAATGGACTGGGAGCCTACCCTAAAAAACTACATGCAGCTAAGGAGAGCATGAAAATGAAGAGTGTTCAGGATAATGGTAAGTGACAGCATGGGGATTGGGAGGGTCTTGGACCTCTTCTTTAGGGGAGAGGTCCACAAAGAAGAAAAATTAAAAATGTCATTCAAAATGCAATTATCTAAAGTAATTTGCTTCTTTTTTCTATCAAGTTTGTCTGAGATCTGACATGATTCCACACCTCGCCTCGCTCTCCTTGTGAACATAGGAGAATGTAGGTAGAAGCGCGGCAGAAGAGAAGACTGCAGACAACAAAGAAACCCTTTCCCCCTGTTCCCCACTGAACCCATCTCTTCCCCCTTCCTCTTCTCGTGCTCCAAAACCAAACCCTTTCCCTCCTACTTCACCTCTGTCCTGTCCTTCTCTTCCCTTTCATTCCCTTTTGATTCAGCTTGTTGCAGGACAGGGAGCTAACTCAGTCCTCCCGGTTCTCCAAGCCAGAAGGAAGGATTGTCCCAAACCCTACACCTTCAGAACTCTACAGGTGGCCAAGCATGCCATGAAATTCGAGGATTTGAGGATTCAGGATAAAGGTAGGTGATGGCAACGTGATCTATTTTTTTAACCTACTATGGTTAATTTAGTCCTGGTGGGAAAGAGAGAGGAGAGGGGATGGGACCCCAGTAATAGGGTTCGCTATTCCCTGGTAGCAGTGTTTCACGCAGCAGCATTCCCAGCATTAAGTAATGTCCATCCACCGTTAACCCTTGGAACTCCTTGCTACTGGGTTATGCCCTGGTTCCGCCTACCATTGCCCTGGCTCTGCCCCTAGGCTAGGCTCCACCCCTTTTCACCGATTTAATCCACCTAATGCCTCTCCAGACTCCAAACCCACCAGCTGCCCCTGTTTGTGGGTGAGAGAGAGAGGGGGTGTGCTCTCTGACATCAGGCAGTGGTGGGTGGCATCGGAGGAGCAGGCTGTCATGCAGATGGAAGCTTGGCAAGAGTGGGGGCGTCAGCAGCAGCAGCAGGGCATGTTTCTGTGTGGGGGTGCCACAGAAAGAGAGAGAGAGAGAAAGAGAGAGAGAGAGAGAGAGAGAGAGAGAGAGAGAGAGAGAGAGAGAGAGAGAGAGAGAGACTCTGGCAGCAAGCGGTGGGTGGCATCGGAGGAGCAGGCTGTCATGCAGATGGAAGCTTGGCAAGAGTGGGGGCGTCAGCAGCAGCAGCAGGGCATGTTTCTGTGTGGGGGTGCCACAGAAAGAGAGAGAGAGAGAAAGAGAGAGAGAGAGAGAGAGAGAGAGAGAGAGAGAGAGAGAGAGAGAGAGAGAGAGAGAGAGGCTCTCTGGTAGCAGGTGGCGGCAGGTGGCTTTGAAGGAGCAGGATTCAGGCAGGTGGCAGCTTGGCATGAGCAGAGGCGGCAGCAGGGCATGCTTCTGTGCGGGGGTGCCAGAGAGAGAGAGAGGTTCTCTGGCAGCAGGTGGTGGCGGGTGGCATCAGGTGTTCACTCTCGCACAGAGATCGCCCAACGTGGGGGCCATGTTGGGAAGCTGAGTTGACATATGATACTTGGATAGGGTTTGCTCACTGTTGGTGGCACTTGTAGTCATTTGGAAGCCCCCCAAGCATGAGGGCATCATCTTCAGGTCACACAGAGATTGGCCCATGGGGTACTGCTTTGGGAAGCCTCCCAAGTGGTGGGGCGTCTTCTTCAGGTCGCAGATAGGTTTCGCTTACTGTTGGTGGTAGTCATTTGGAAGCCCTCGAGTGGCAGGGTGTCAGAGAGGTGAGCCTTGGGGACCCCCCAATTGATTGCCCCATGGAGACCAGGGCATAGGGGGAAGAGAAAGAGAATTTCTCACACTTCATTCAATCATTGCAATAGGTGCAGGGAAGCAGGCACACAGGCACATACATTTCCATCTCATTCTGCTGGGTTTGCTGCTGGATGTGAGCATTGAGCATGAGTTCTCTCTCTCTGGTTCTGTCAGGTGGCAGCTTGAGCTAGATGCAGTGCACCTCCTTCTCCCCACCCCCACCCCTCTCTCTTCATGTCTCTCCTCTCTTTCTCATTCTATTAGTGCAGCGGCCCCCCCCTCTCTCTCTCTCTCTCTCTCTCATTCTCTCTCCAAAATGTTTCCCTGTCCTCACTTTGGGTCCATGGCCAAGTCTGGGAAAAGCAGCAGCGGCAGGTTGACCTTCAAAAACAGGAGCTGCTCCACCAACCCAGTGCCCAGCCTCAAATGGTGGGGACTCACGATGTCCCCCACCACTGAAAACACCCGTCGCTGGACACACTGGTTGGTGGGCAGGACACTAGTTTCTGTTCCACCCTGGTCAGGGCGTGCCATATTTTTCCCCTTCTGTGCCGAGTACAGAAGGGGATCGCTGCTGAGATCCACCACCGGCTCATCAAGGTATTTCGCCACAGTCCACTCTGTAGTGTCCGGCTCTGCAGTGTATGTGCCCATGCTGCTTGCCCTGGGGTGGTCCACTCGGGGTGGGTGATGACCATGGAGCTTCTGCTGCTGCTATTGCTCCTGGGAGTGCTCTGCATCTCCACCCTCCTGCTGCTGCTTTGCCCCTCCTGGCTGCCCTGCTCCTGCTGTATAACCCTCTTGACTGCCTGCACCCTCTCCATCAGAGCATGCTTCCTCAGGCTGAAGTCTGCCTTGCAAGCTTCCATGCTCGCCTTCACCCTGGGGTCCAGCATGGTGGAGAGTATGTATACCTCCTTGTAAATAAGAGGGTCAAAATGCCTGCTCAGCTCCTCCTTCAAATTTTGTACCAAGGTCACCACCTCTGGTACAATCTGCTGCTCTTCCCCCCCCCCCCCCTTGGTCCCTCAGGAAGCCTTCCATCCTCCTATGAGACTGGATATGCGGGGTTACCTAGCTGCTCGGTGGCCATCGCTGCACTCAGGTTCTTCGTCACATCCTTCAAGGGCTTAAGGACGTGCACAGCCTGGGCCATCATTGTCCAATCCTCCCACCCTAGTGGCCTTTCCACTAGGGATGGGTGAACGCGGTTCGGAAGTTCGGAGTTCGGCCCGAACTCGAACTGTTCGGACGACTGAACTCGAACCCGAAACCGAATGTGAACATACCGAACACCGAACGGCGAAATGGCCAAACAGTTCGGTCAGTTCGGATCGCATTCGGGTGAGTTCAGGTGGCAAAAAAAGGTTCACTGGAAGGTCAAACATGACAGGGAGGTGTCAGTCACTGAGGAGCAGACTTCCAGGCACCAGGGGTGGAGAGGCTTGCAAGAAAC
>QEPC01015429.1:2243320-2254938 GCA_003113815.1 Sphenodon punctatus | reverse complement strand
TGGTGAACATCTGGTGGCGAGCAACCAGACGTTATGGGACCATCTGCCACCACAAGGGATTGTCCATGGTTGACCGTGATCTCGTAACGTCTGAAAATACCCACAGTTGCAGCTTTCTCTTTAGACCAGCGCTAAGGCATAGATAAACCATTTTATAAAGCCTAAAGAAATAATTTGCCCTCTCTTTATTTATTTTTCAGAGATAATGGCTTTCTCAGGAAGAATGTACAGTGATTAAAGAAGGGTGTAGAGAAGACAAAAACTTTCACATTTGACCTCTTTGTGTCTCAATTCTGTTCTTCTTCAAAATGGGGATGTTATTCATTTCACAAGAATTTTGTAAGACCTAATTAATTAAGGCTTGAGAAGTGCTTTAATATTATTGGAGAAAATATGCAATAAAAATGGTACAGTATTACTATTCCTCCCCAAACATAGGGAGCCTGCTTTCTTGTTGTGGAAGTAAAGCCTTCTGAGAGGTTTCTTGCTGTCTAGTTTCCAGAGAGGGAAACCTTCTAATTACCTAAGAAAGCTGCAAGGACCATTAAGCAGCTAAGGGTGCTTATGCTTAAGAAATGGGCATTTCCATTCTATTGAAGATTGTGTACCATCTACTATACACAAGGCAATTCATAATTTAAAATTCCATCTAGAGAAGGGTAGAATTAAAAGTGATGCCACTATGAGTGTTTTTACACGCACATTTCTTCTGCATGTCTAAATCATTTACCTAGATCTTAAATATCCAGCTCTTTGAACTTCTGCATTGAACTTCTCCCAGAAATTCTCTGTGTAAAAAGTTCTCCTTTGGTTTCCATGGCAGCCTGTCACACCTAGAGCTGTGGCTACTTTAGGCTGCCTCAGGGCAGTGCATGTGTGAAGAATGCATCCGGAATTTACTTGTGGACTTGTAAACCCAGAAGATTGAAAAATCCGAAACTTTAAGGTGCATGTAAAAATGCCCTATGTTAGCACTTTTGTAGCTCTTACACAGTAAATGTTGTCACTATATACTAGCTTTAGGAAACATCTACATGAGACTTTTCCCTGGCATTTTTAACTTCCTGAGGGAAATAACTATTTTGCTTCATTGTTTTCCACACGTTGCTTCCCCTGTTATATATTTTGCCACAGCCATTGCTAGCAATCCCATAATACTGTGTGGCTGTTTTTGCCTGAACATTGTGGGGCATTTGTTATGCATGAGGTGACCTACAATAGGAAGGGTCCTTTCCCACATTGCAAGAATCGGCAGGAAAAAATTAGAACCATTATTAAACTTTAGCTTGAACCCTAACACTTGCAGGTTATTTGAGATATCCCCAAACTAATCTAATCACAGGTTGTTTTTTTTAAAAAAAGTGGTGGGAAAAGGTTTAATCTCTTGCAAATGTACCCTTGTGCTGCAGATGAATAGAAGATTTTGAATGAATAACATCCCTTGCAAAGCTGATTAAATATACCAGGTTAATATTTTTCTGGTTAATGATTTTTTTAAACATGTGTCCATTTCCTTCTTTATATTGATGCCATTAATTAAAAACTCCTCTCATAACTTCAGTGGCAGCTTGCAAATTATTGTTTATCTTTCATAAAAAGAAGCTTTTTCAAAACTAAAACTGCAGTGTCTAGCATATTTGCTACTCAAAGGTAATACGCACAGTTTCGGCCACCCAACAGGATCCCCAACCTCCATCAGGTACCCGGTGCCCAAAAATGCAAGTATTACTGGGCTGCTCCAGGACACACCCGGATGTCAATCCTAGTGCCCTGCATTTCCCTGGGCTGACCCACCTCACCACCGGACTGCTGCTCCTCCAGTCCTGTTTGCTGTTCAAGGCTCCCGGCTTCTCCCAGGCTGACACACTGCTTGGCTGAAATGTGGCCTTCCCCACTTGGATATCTTTGAATGGGAGGGGGGAGAATGGAGACCTTTTCCCACCTGTGTACACCCCAATGGGCCCCTGTTTCCCAGGGGGCCCTATATATCAGGGGTGTGGATGGGTCCTGCACCTCCCCCATTTTGAGTCCCCCTGGGAATGGGGTCCAATTAGTGGAGTGCACATAGGTGGAAAGAAGTCTCCTCACTTTCCCTCCCACTCAGAAAAAGTTGAGTGGGGAAGTCCCCAGCTGAGCTGCGCAGCTCTCCAATCAAGGAGGAGCAGTGAGCAGAAAGCCTTGATGAGTGACTAGAATTGGAGGAGCAGCAGCCTGGAAGTGAGATGAGTCTGTGTCATGTTTGAGTACCAGTAGGTGCCTGAATGCAACTGTGGTGAGTCAGGCAATCCAGATTTGATGGGGTGCCTGGCTTGTTGAGTTTCCGGTTGCAGCTCTGTTCAAAATACCCAATCAATATTCCACAACATATGATCTTGGCTTTCCTTGCCTTCTCTCTTAAAAGTCTTCCAAGCAGATGGACTTCTTGTGAGCCAGAAAACTTTTGGTGCTTTCTACTCTTCTGGTTTGGCCTGTCAACATTGTCTGAAATTTTCAGTGATGCATACAGAAAATTGCTTGCCTGGTAGGGCAGTAAAACTCTTATAAGCCTAATTTTCAAAGAAGAAACTACAAAATAAGGACTGTGGTTGTGTGTGAGAGAGTGTGGGTGTGTGCATGTGCTCAATGGGGAAGCTAGAGTAGTTTCTATGCCTATTTTTAAAATGCTCAATTTTTTTAAGCATAAGCATTTTGGTAAGCAGATGATCAGTTATGTAATGTGGTGGAAATTAACACAGAAAGACAATGTGTGTCAGTCAAAGGTGAGATTTATTTCATAGCTATGTGGAGAAAGAAAAAATGAACTGCACAGCCGCAGTAAAAAAATCTTTCTCCTCTGTCTGAGTCTCACAGAGAAGCCAGAAACTTATAGAGAGAGTTCAAAACAAAGGAGATAAGAAGAAGCTGGTAGATTTCCAGTTGGGTAGTTGTAGTTAGCTCTCGGCTCCAGGCAGACTGTGCTCAAGGTTATAATTCCTTATCAGCAAGCAATTCCTAAAACTTAGCTATGGACAGAGGCCTAGCAATCTTGGAGCAGAGACCAGAAGCCTAATACAGTGAGAGCAATCATTTAGGTTTTACTCCTGTACCAGATTCATTCTTCACAATCACTACAGGTAGAAAACTCATTAAGGGTTTTGCCATGGGATTTATTGGCAGCGGGTTGCAACCTACATAATTATATGCAAAGAGAGTAGACAGATGCCAAAACGGTACATATTTCATAAGTAGTTCAATGCAATAAGCATTGAATGAAATGAAAATTGGTTTCCTGTTGACCAATGTTATTCATTTTCATTTTTTGTTTTCATTAACTAAATATTTTATTTTCATAAATATTAAAATTTCGTTTTTGTTTTTGTTTTTGTTTTTTATTTCCATTGGCTTCAATGGTAAACACATTTTTGGCTGTATCTTTTTTTGTTTTTCAATATATTTGGATAAAGATTGGAAGAATAGTACCAAGCATGTAAGGCATTAAGTGGATGAAATTTCAGAAATTTTGGATAAAGAAATCTGATTGTATAAACAGTTGAATTGTGTTACTTTGCAAAAATCTGCCTATACATTCAAGACTGTAACTTCTTTTTATCTTATCTAATGTGGATGAAACTTGGCATGTTTCCCTACATTTACTACCTATGACAACTTCCGTAAGCATTTGATAAAAAGTCCTGGTGGTATAAGCAATTAACTTATAAATGTATGTCTGACATTAATATCTTTATAGTCCAACATGACATGTAGATGACATTTGGAAGGGCTGTATCTCACACCTTCAGGATGATCTCTGATAAATATTGATAAAGGTTCCCAATTTTATAAGCCTGCACAGCATATGCAGAGAATGACCTTATGCCAGGGATGCTCTTAAGTGTCACTGTGGTATAAGATCTGTTTGTGATGCCAATTGGCCAGCAGAAATGTCAAACAAATATCCTCATTCTGTGATGTAACCATCCCAATTTCTCTCCCCCACTCGTTACTGGGAAATCAGAAGCATCTGTTTAGGAAAGAGCAAATAGAGATTCTCTTATGTCCTCTGTCATAGTGCTGCAGGGTATGATTGTGATGATAACTGGCCAGATGATAACTGATAACTGTGATGATAACATGACGTGTAAGTCATGTCTCCTGATTTTTGGGATGCTATCCTCAAAGTCCCAGTTATGTCCTTTCTATGTCCACCTCAGGGCTGCCCCCGATGCCCACCTCAAAGCCACCACTGATTGGTCCTGTAAAGCTGGAAGCATGCAGTAATTTGCCAGTGAATGTATCTGTCAGTCTGGACCCCTCCCCCCCATCTTCCCTCCCCCTACCATGCCAGGTTCCCGCCTCTGATTAGCACTGCATGTGCTGCTATTTATCTGAATAATTTATCTGAAAAATAATGGCCTTGAAGGGGACAACTTCAATTGTTTATAAACCTTTGGACCTTTATCAAATTGTCCTGTAGTTTTACAGAAATGACAGGGAACATGTAGGATATATCCTGCCAAATGTCTGGCAAACAGGATGGCATATAAAAATGTTACACCCAGAAGTGCATTTTCAAGTGAATGGCTTATAACATCAGGACCCTTTATCCGATATTTCTGAAATTTGGCAGTAAGGTTATCTTCGGGAGGGACATAACATTCCTAGTTTTTATACAAATTGAACAGAAGATAAAGAAGTTGTATCCAGGAATGTGAATGGAGCTTTTCTTAAAATCACATCATTTAATTGCTTCTAATATTGGTTCCCTTTATCCAATTATTTCTAAATGTTGTACACATAGTGCCCTCCATTTAGCAGGGGGAGGGGGGTAACAATATTCCCAAAGTTCATCAGAATTGAATAAGAAATGTTATACCCAGAAACATGTTTTTTTTAGTGTTTTCCCATTATTTTTCTAAACAAATCTTTTTTGTTTTCATTATTATTATTTGTCATTTTCATTATTACAATAATGAATAAGAAAATAAAATAAATTGGTTTCCATAATAACTAAAAGGAATTGCAGACCCTTAGTTTCCTGCAAAAGGGGCCATATCTCACTGTTACATGCATTTATTGTGCCACAAGTTGGGGGCCTTACTTATATTCGTGCCTTCTACTACTCTAACATTTTTTGTTGAAATCAATTTGAAGGATCCAAAGTTATTGAGAAACAATGGTCAATGTAAGTCAATGGGATTTTTTGGTTACAAAACAAGCTATATCTCCTGTCCAATTGCACCTATTTTTATTAAATTTTGTGTTGCTTGTTAACTTTAGTCCATCTTCCCATTAACCAACATTGGCAAAAATCAGCCTCCAGGATCACAAGTTAAGCGGGCAGACACACACATGGTTACCACATAAGCCTTCTTTCAGTAGGAGACCAGGATGAAAAATAAAGTCGATGGGCCTGATCCCATGCCCCTACATGCACTGACACACAGTTTGAGTGTGCACCATAGGCTCCATTCCAGGGGTGTGTGCAGCTTGGGTGTGCATACATGCACATGTGTCATGTGTGCTCTGTACATCAGTACACAAAGCACGGGATCAACCCCAGTGAAACTGAAAGTAGAAAGTTTTGTACTGGTAAAAAGAATTATTTGCTTAACTTCAGAGATGTAGCATGAGTTTGTGAAAGTCACAGTTACAAAAATGTACATTAAAACTTCAAAAACAAAATTTAGCCAAAGTCATCACTAAGAACTGATTTCTAGGTACGTGAGAACAGAACGTGGCTCGGATGTTCGAACATTCGGTTCGAAACCCAAGTTCAAGTTTGGTTGTTCGGTTCGGTGGAGTTTGGTTCAGCCGAATGCAGCCGAACTTCCAAAAATAGTGCTATCGATACCGATATCAATTTTTTTTTCAGTATCAGTATCGTTTGGCCCGGAAACCACCCCTGGTCTCCACCCCTGGTGCCTGGAAGTCTGCTCCTCAGCTGTCTCGCCTTTCTAGACATGTTTTTCCGGCCCAAAGTCATATTTTTCCTGTCCCCGAACTTTTCTGAACTGTTCGGCCGTTCGAACGTTTGACTCGGACGTTCGGTTCAGTCATCTGAAGAGGCCAAGTTCGACCCGAACTCTGAACATCCGAACCGCTTTCTCACATCCCTACTGATTTCATTTAACTCAAAACTCAAGCAGGGCTTATGCAAACTTCAGCAAAAGCTTTTTTGTCCATCTAGACCAGGGATGAGAAAACCTTTCCCTCCCAAGGGCCACTTTGAAAATTAGTGCAAGTTCTGAAGGCAGAATTTAGGAGTGGGGGTGCTTAATGGAAAGATCAAGATGGGGGAAGTAAGAAGAGAGCTCAGATCATCAGTCTATATCATGGCTCCATCCTCTGTCCTGATCTCTTTTCTCTTCCCCGAAGCTCACTCTTTCAATGACTGAGGGTTTAGATCCATGGATCAGATCCTGGAAAGGGGCCAAGTGAAACAAAACAAGACAACAACGACAGCTGTAGGCTGAATTTGGTCCTCAAGCCAAGATTTGAAATTAACTTTGAAACCAGTAGATATCCATCACAAAAATCTTGTGTAACCCACTATAACTCCAGTAACTGCAGGGGCAGTGGGAGTCTGGGTTTGACAGCAGAACTTCCATTAGTAGTTGCAGAACAAAAGAAATAAAATAACACAAATATATTTCAATTGAGATCTCACTTAAAGTGAAAGTCTTTAAGTCACTTTAAGTGACTTAAAGTCACTTAAAGTGATATCTTTATACATTTAACATAAGCATTGGAATAATATTAGTGTTTTCCAATGAAATCCTTCAGTCTGATTGCTATTACTCTATAGCACAGCCTTCTCGATAACAAAAGAAATCAATGTACATCAGAATACACAAAACAGAAATGAAGCATATAATGAGACATAGGCCCAGCCTTACTACAACCCGATGAATCCAGACAGGATAAGCATGGCTCCCTTTGTGCTTGAAGAATAGAAATTATTCAACCTACAGGCTGGGGATGAAAAGGCCTTTCTTGTCTGTAATTGCTTGAANGAACATTCGGTTCGAAACCCAAGTTCAAGTTTGGTTGTTCGGTTCGGTGGAGTTTGGTTCAGCCGAATGCAGCCGAACTTCCAAAAATAGTGCTATCGATACCGATATCAATTTTTTTTTCAGTATCAGTATCGTTTGGCCCGGAAACCACCCCTGGTCTCCACCCCTGGTGCCTGGAAGTCTGCTCCTCAGCTGTCTCGCCTTTCTAGACATGTTTTTCCGGCCCAAAGTCATATTTTTCCTGTCCCCGAACTTTTCTGAACTGTTCGGCCGTTCGAACGTTTGACTCGGACGTTCGGTTCAGTCATCTGAAGAGGCCAAGTTCGACCCGAACTCTGAACATCCGAACCGCTTTCTCACATCCCTACTGATTTCATTTAACTCAAAACTCAAGCAGGGCTTATGCAAACTTCAGCAAAAGCTTTTTTGTCCATCTAGACCAGGGATGAGAAAACCTTTCCCTCCCAAGGGCCACTTTGAAAATTAGTGCAAGTTCTGAAGGCAGAATTTAGGAGTGGGGGTGCTTAATGGAAAGATCAAGATGGGGGAAGTAAGAAGAGAGCTCAGATCATCAGTCTATATCATGGCTCCATCCTCTGTCCTGATCTCTTTTCTCTTCCCCGAAGCTCACTCTTTCAATGACTGAGGGTTTAGATCCATGGATCAGATCCTGGAAAGGGGCCAAGTGAAACAAAACAAGACAACAACGACAGCTGTAGGCTGAATTTGGTCCTCAAGCCAAGATTTGAAATTAACTTTGAAACCAGTAGATATCCATCACAAAAATCTTGTGTAACCCACTATAACTCCAGTAACTGCAGGGGCAGTGGGAGTCTGGGTTTGACAGCAGAACTTCCATTAGTAGTTGCAGAACAAAAGAAATAAAATAACACAAATATATTTCAATTGAGATCTCACTTAAAGTGAAAGTCTTTAAGTCACTTTAAGTGACTTAAAGTCACTTAAAGTGATATCTTTATACATTTAACATAAGCATTGGAATAATATTAGTGTTTTCCAATGAAATCCTTCAGTCTGATTGCTATTACTCTATAGCACAGCCTTCTCGATAACAAAAGAAATCAATGTACATCAGAATACACAAAACAGCAATGAAGCATATAATGAGACATAGGCCCAGCCTTACTACAACCCGATGAATCCAGACAGGATAAGCATGGCTCCCTTTGTGCTTGAAGAATAGAAATTATTCAACCTACAGGCTGGGGATGAAAAGGCCTTTCTTGTCTGTAATTGCTTGAAACAGCTTCATTCAGATCAGGTCTGTGAATAACAGTCTTTGAGCAGACCTTCTCCAATCTTCTCAAGCTGGGCTGGACTGTTCTACAAGCTCTTGAGAACGTCCAGCCTCATCTTAAGAGTGTTGCACTGAGCATGCTCACACCACATAGAAAGAAAGAGGAAGGTTAAGTGCTTATATTGCCCTCTGCTGGCTAACATAGAAATGTTTATATTCACATTCCTTTAATACTGCTGCCCAACAAAGCATTTATAACAGCATGGTTTACATTTGCACTACTCTAGTTGTGCATATCATAAGTCGATGGAAATTTACCTGAAGCCTATGGGCCACATTTGTCCTCCATTTGCATCAGCAGTGCAGAGGAGTGCAGTGTTCTTTACATAAGACTATGGGGCAATCTTGCTCCTGAGATTTCCCTGGCACAAGACGGGGTGTATGCTTTAAAGATCTGTTAAAAGGACCGTTCCTTGATCTTTTCAGCCAGTATCTGTAGTATTAGCCCCTACCTACCGCATGAGTTAGAAGAAACTATTATGAAGGTCCCCTAACTGTGTGTCGTGACCCCAAATGAGAGCACATCATCGGTGGATGCTGTCACAACCCTAACTGATGTGTGATATACTTTGTTGCTGCCTATGAATTTGGGATTACATTTATATCAGTTTTTGTCTTATGCTTCTCTAGGCAGCCATGTTCAATACTATGGCAAGTAATGACAATGATGGCTGTAATCATAAACCTCTCCGTGCAGGATCCCCATGGTACAATGTGCTGCCAATGGACGTGTGCATGAGTTGCTTACACATGTGCACACAGGGCATGGGATTGGTCCCAGTGACAGTGTGGAACTTTTCTGCAGAAGAAGCAGCACAATAAACAGTGTCTTCCTGGAGCTGATCTGAAAGACTGCCTCTCTCCCATGTCCTATCACAGCCTCTGAGGTATGTCCTCTTGCATGTGCCATAATTGTATCAAGTCCGTAAAGCAAGGCTACACAAAAAGGCATTCCCAGTGACTGCTCCACAACTTGAAATCTTTTCCCTTCAGGGTTTGCCAAAACCTACATCTGAGCACTTTTCAGAGGCAATATGAAAACCTTTTTATTTGGCCAAGCATTTCTCAGGTGGGGATAGGGTTTGGGGGTGTAAGGTTAGGAGATTTTCAAATTATTTTATTTACTTATATCTAGAGTTGTGCACCAGGGACTCATGTCAGTTTTCTTTTTTTGTTTTTGCTATTTAAATCTTTTGGTTTCATTTTTATAAATATCAAAATCTCATTTTTGCTTTTTTGATTTGTATTGGTTTAAATGGAAAACACATTTTTGGACGTAACTTCTTTTAAAATTATGTTTTGATGAACAATGGAGGAATTGTACCTCGAATGGAAGGCATTAAGTGTACCAAATATCAGAAAGAGGGGATAAAGAAATCCGATTTTATAAGCTGTTGAATTAAGTTATTTTGCAAGAATCTGCATATACATTTCTGGCTGTAACTACTTTGTCTCCAATCTAATATGGATGAAACTTAGCAAGATTATACCCCTCTCCATTTTTACTACCTATGCCAACGTTCATAAGAATTGGATAAAGGGACCTGGTGGTATAAGCAATTAACTTATGAATGTCTGTCTGTCTGTATCAACTTTGTATTCTCCCTGGTGTCCCACCCCTACCAACTGGCCAACAGAAATGTCAACGAAATATCCTCATTCTGTGCTGTGATCATCCCAACCTTTCTCCCCCACTTGTTATTTAGATATTGGAAGCATTTGTTTAGGAAAGAGCCAATAGAGATTACCTGATGTCTTCTGTAACAGTGCTGCAGGATGTGATCGTGATGATCACTGGAGAGCCTGGCTGTGTAAACCATGTCTCCTCATTGCTGGGATGCTATCCCCAAAGTCCCAGTTATGTCCCTTCTATGCCCGCCTCAGGGCCGTCCCCTATGCCCTCCTCTAAACCACTACTGATTGGCCCTGTAAAGCTGGAAGCATGCAGTAATTGGCCAGTGAATGTGTCTGTCATTCTGTTGGGTTTCTCCCCAACCTTCCTCCTACAGCCTCCCTCCCACTGCCATGCCAGGTGCCTGATTCTGACTGGCACTGCATGTGCTGCTATTTAACTTAATAATGGTCTTCGAGGGGGTAACTTCAATTGCTAATAAACTTGGGTACCTTTATCAAATTGCCCTGTCATTTGGCCAAGATGACAGGAAAGGTGGCTGATAAAATTCTGCCAAATTATGTGTAAACAGGATGGAATATAAAAACGTTTAAGCTCGAAATGTATTTTGAAATTAATACCTTTTGAAATTAATATCAGGACACTTTATCCAATCCTTCTAAAATTTGGCAGGATTGATTCACTAGTGGAGGGTCAGGATTGATTCACCAGTGGACAGACATAATTTCCCCAGGTTTCATGAAAATGGGATGGAAAATAAACAAAAAACAAAAAAAGGTGTAGTCATGAATGTGTATTTTCTTAAAATAACAACATTCAATTGCTTCTACAATTGGAATCATTTTTACACTTAGTCCCCTCTCTTGGGGGTGCACTATCCCCATCTTTTATCCAAACTGAGTGAGAAACAAAAAAGATATAGCTGGAAAAATGTTTTTTCAGTTTTTTTCAAATTATTTCAAACACAAAAATTTGTTTTCATTTTTGTTTTCATTATTATTATTTTTCATTTTCATCGTTACAATAAAAAAAACAAAATGCACATCTCTACTTATATCTAGTTGATATGTTTTTATTTATTGTAACCTGCCCTGAGTCATAGGAATAGGACAAGCTGTAAACAAAGCAAAGAAAAAATAAATAGGAAGAGGTACAGCTGTATTGGACCATTGGCCCTGCAAATACCCCACCCAGTGGAAGTAAGGAAATGACTTTCCCATCTCCCACCTCTGTGAAGTCTGGATTCTTATGAGTTGCTCCTGCCTACATTTGAATTGTTCATTTATGTGTCAGGAGTAAGGCAGAACCATCACAGATTCGTGTTGCACAGAAAGCTCAAAGTTATTTTTGTTGAAGGTGATGGCAGTGTAGCAGGATGATCTGGAGCATCTTAACTGCACCAGCTACAGAAGTCCATTTCCCCTGATAGCCTGGGTCAATGAGCATCAGTTAAGGAGTTGAGCAGTCCATGTGGGGCTGGTAGGGCTAACTGGAGTATGGTAGGGATGTGTGAACACAGTTCAGAAGTTCAGGGTATGTCCCGAACTCAGCCAGTTCGAACCGCCGAACAGAACAACTGAATTGAACGTCTGAAGCCCTGAACAGTTCAGCTACATTTGGGCGAGTTTGAATGAGTTTGGGTGGGAAAAAACCTGGTTGGCAGGCCCGGGGGGGG
>QEPC01015429.1:2217904-2240970 GCA_003113815.1 Sphenodon punctatus | reverse complement strand
TGGGCCTTCCCATGGTGACGGATCAGAAACTGCAGCTGGTGAAGAATGCAGTGGACAATCTTATTGTAGGACTGGACTGCCAGGAGCATATTGCACCAGTGCTCCACTTTCTGCACTGGCTGCCGGTGGTTTTCCATGCCCAATTCAAGGTGTTGATTTTGGTCTATAAATCCCTAAATGGCTTAGGCCCTACCTACTTGCGGGACTGCCTCATTCCCTGGGTGTTGGACCGACCCCTGCAGTCATCTGGTGATGCCCTGCTAGAGGTTCCCCAAGTCTTCCTGGGGGCCATGCAGGGGAGGGCATTCTCGGTGGTCACACCACAGCTGTGGAACTCCCTTTTGGTGGAGGCCTGGTTGGCCATCTATCTCCCCTCTTTTCAGAAAAGTTGTAAGACCTGGCTGTTCCACCATGCATTTGGCGGGGGAGATGGGTGAGGGGGTGGGTTGTTGGGTAGGGGTTATTTTTCTTTTTGTCCTCCTTTTAGTTGATTTTTAATTATTGTTGTTTTAAAGTTTTGCAATGTGTTGATGTTTTGCAAATTGTAAGCCACCCCGAGTGGTGTAGCAAAATTCAAAAATTTTTTTATAAAAGTATCAGGAAACTTGAATTATATGCATACCCATAGTATGGGCATGCAGGAACCCTGGGGAGAGTGCCCCACCTCCCATTCTCATGTGAATGCACATTGTGTGTTTGTGCACTATTTCAGTGGGCTTAAGTGGGGTTATGTCTTCTGTAGGTGGGCAAAAATCCAAATTGATATTTGATACATTTTGCATATCCTGGTTGCTTTCTGGCACTGTAGAATCATATTTAAGTCTCAAATTCATGTCCTTCAGTCAAAGCTTGGGAACCACGACTTTATAAAAAAGTAAGTGCCCCCAAACACATCTGTAGAGTCTAGTCAGTTCGAAGGAAAGTTATAGCTTTCAAAAGAGTTAAATAGCATTGCGGACAGTCTAGTTTGTTAGGCATGGTTGTCAGTGGGACAGAACTGGGCTGATAACACCTTCCAATTTGCCCCACCAGCATAGTTTCTCTGCTGTCATTCCTTGAGTGCCATTAAATAATCGGTTTGGGGTTTTTTCCAGCTATGAAAAAGGCCAGCAACTGCAGAACCCAGATTATCTGATCACTGTAGGATTTCTATTGCATAAGTATGGGAGGCCAAGAGATATTGTTAGGCAGGATAAAATATATTATGTATTGCTACTGAAGTGTCAGCAAATTATACCACCTTCATTTAGCCACCAGCGGAAACTGGCATTAAGGTACCATCTCTGAGATGCCCCTCTTTCTTTCCTTAAAAACAAAATATCTAAGGAGGCGGGTGAAAGAAGAAACTAAATTGTGCAGAACACAAATACTTTGGATAGTTTCAGCAAATTAAACAAATCAGCGAGTGACTGACACCATTTTAAATGGGCATTTTCATGGGCAGAAAGAACTGGTTGTGTGCAGAACTGCCTGTTAAAGGTTGCAGGACAAGTGTAATAGCTGTCAGTCTGCTGAACTGGTAGTGTAATTATTTTGCTGGGGCCAGGACATTTGCTGTCTTAGGCAAACTGAAAATCACTACAGGAAGAAGTTATTGCAATTAAGATTTTGATGCCCTATGTTGTTGACGGCCCCTGGCAAACTCCTGCTCTACCCATATGGTAGAGATGACCTTATTGCTACCAGTCCGTCTCTTCAATTGCTAACCACACCCACCAAAAACATCAGTGTTGTAAGCTTAACCAGCAAGTAGCTTTTGTATTTTTACATAACTCCAACTAATAGTTATAGAATTTGGAATAGGGTATAACTTGAAATAGGGTATAACTACTCCACTGTCAATCAAAGCTGGCTATAGCATGGACATGGCATGGGGGTAGGGGTTGACAAGATTGGTGGTGAATATTGACCTGTGTAATAAGAGCCTGCCCTGGAGGCCACAGGAGAAGTGCTGATGGGGGAGGGGGGCATGTGAAAAGGGCCAATGATACCATTCCCCCCCCCCTGCCCCCAGCCTAGAGGTTTACCTATTTTTCATTTTCCTTGGAAATACACCACAATCTGCCTGAAAGGAAGAAGAATGGGAGTTTTGTGGAAGTGGTAACTGTTTCCATTACCATAGAAAAGAAAAGCCACCCCCCTCAAAGAAAAGCCATTTTATGTCTTTGCATCATTCCACACGTTCATATTAATCCTCCTTTATCATCATTGTCTTATCATTTTATTAAAAAATAAATGTATCTAAACATACACACACTTAATGAAGGACAAAAGTGAACTTCTACCAATTAACAACATGTATGTGCATATTCTCTCTCTCTCTCTCTCTCTCTCTCTCTCTCTCTCTCTCGCTCTCTCTCTCTGACTAGACATTTCATCCATCCTCCTCTCTGTTTACAGGAACAGAGGAAGGGATTTTACAATACCAAAAGCCAGCCAGAGGGTTTTGCTTAGGAGTGTCTTCTAGATGTTAAAGTGGTATGCTAGTATGTTTCCTTTGCACTGACACAGATGTGTGTAGCAATCCTCAGTTGACCAAGCAATCTTGACACACTAAGAGGAAATAACAAAAGTCTTTTGATAAAAGCAAAAGACAGCTTGTGAAATGTGGTTTTGCTGGTATCTAGCTCATGTGAAATTTTCTATTTTATTTAGGTCCTAATTGAGTTTTCCTGAATCTCCAGAAATGTTTGGATTGAATCAAGGAACATTTACTGATGTTTTAAATTGATCTGATAATCTATTGCTAATAGTGACTATATACATAAAACAGCATAAGTCATTTCTTCCTCCAGTGCCACCACGCGAAAGAGCTCTAAAAAGTACAGCAAGCACAAAATCCTTGAAAAAATGAAGCATGGAAACCATAAGTGAAGGAAAAAATCACAAATAATTCAGTGGAATTTTTCAGCTATAAAACAGATCACATCTTGCCTCAAGGAAATTTTGGGTTGCTACTAACCTTTGGACCTTTTGCTCCTCTGTGAAATGTGGCTGAGATTGGACTGTGGGATCAAATATTATAGGAGAGATGGATACACGTAGACAGGCCTTCTTTCCATAGGAGACCAAGCTAATAACTGAGTATCTGGTAGCTTTTCCTTTGCTCAGCATTCACATTTCCATTGAATAAGAGGCAAATCAAAGGCGAAGAGTTTCCAGTAGAGCAGAAATGGATAGTAGATTTATTATCCATGGGTATTACTCATTTTTTTGGGTAGTCCACAGAATATTCAAATAATGTCAGTGACTGAAATAGGTACTTGCATATCCATTGGGGGAATATTCTGTTATAGTTACTTTGGTTTTTGTTTGGTTTAGTTTGGTTTTTCAGACATTTTGATAATTTGACTATTCTATTTCTGGCAATTGTACATACACAATAGTGCTAATATTGCCCCCAAATGGCTATAATTGTGTATTTATTTAGCACTAGTAATGTGCCTGGAACTGAGCAATCATTACATTTGAGACAGGTTTCTCTCTTAGAGGACTTACAATTTAGGATGGACAAGGGAGATGGGAAAATAGGGAGGGACAAGGATATATTCATGAAGTTGAGGTATATGTCCTTATCTTACAGGGGAGAAGAGACAACCCCCTCTCCCCCACCCCCAGGTGATAGCATGGTGGGGATCTTCCAGAGCCCCTAGGGGTGCTGGTGAGTCACCTGGTAATTAGCAAACCACCCCTGTGCCATGCACCACTGCATTGATGGACACCACTCAAAGGCAGTTACAAGTCCAGGAGCAAATAAGTATTTTAATACAGAGTCCTCCCAACCCATGGGGTCTCTGGTCCTGGCCTCCAGCCTCCCCTCTAGCCAGGCCTATTGCCACCAATAGTGCAAGCTTTCAAATAGTTTATGCAGGGCTGAAGCTCTTCCCAATCTTAAGACCCTCTGTGTCAGCAAAGTCTGATGTAGCCCCTCACAGGGCAGGTCCCACTTGAACAGAAACTTCCAGGGACACCCCTGGATCCAGCAAGGTTGTCCTGGGAGGAGGAAAGAAGCTCCTCCTCCTATGGCAATGGGCCACCCAAGACTGAATGGGCTCAGCCCTTAAACAGTGTTAAGGCATGCTCGGTTCAAGCCAGGCACACTGGAGACTTTGGCTCAGGGACTTTGCCAAGGAAATTTGACTCAGCCAGACCTCCTGTCCCAAACTGAGCATGCTCCAGGACTTGGATTCTGAGAGCTCTTGTAGCCACAACTGGGCCTGCTCAACGACATAGGTTCTGGCAGCTTTCAGTCTCTATTGAATATAATTGTGAGCACAGCTCATAGCCCTACTCTGGCAGGACTCACCTATTACAGATAGGCCAGTAGAAGAAGTAAAGCTGAAAAACATGTGGGGGTGAAGAGCTGAGCTGAACCAGGTAGCGCTACCTTTCTTTAATACCCGCATTTTTAATAGTCTATGGGGTGTCCAATTGGTACTCAAGCAATGAGCCAGGCACACAATTACCTGAAAATACCAGGTGTTAATGAGGTACCAATTTACCATTTTACAGGAACTCGGAAGACTGGTACCAGAAGCTGGAAAATCGGAATAAAAAACAGTAAATTGGTACATCTGATAGCCTATTGGGCACTAATCGGGTACTGATTTGTACCTGAAGTTTCTGGGTTGGCTTGAGAACCGAAATGCCCTTTTTGTGGGTACTCATTTCTGCTGTAGTGAGAAGATATGGAAAGCCTTACAGAAAGGACCAGATTTATAAGGGATTTGAAGCTTGGTCAGAATGTAACTGAAATGAAAAAAATAGAACAACCAAACCAACAACAACAAAAATCAGAAATTACTAGGACTGAAACAAAGTCTTCGAAAAACTCTGGAATTTCGTAAAGATTACAGTATTCAGTTTGGAAAGTCCAAATTCCCAAGTTCCAAGAACCAAAGCTGTTATTTGGAAAACTTTGGAAACTGCTGCATGCATGGGGGGAAAGAAAAAAAATAAAAATAATAAAGAAAAAAAAAATAGAACAAATTAAAAAAAAACCCCCCCCACTCCAACTCTGCATCCCTGTGTGTCTCTGCCAGCAAAGCCACATTGGGGCAGCGATTCAGACTAGCCAATCCCAGAGCATATCCTGGCTGCGTATTTCCCACCACTGCCAGAATATGTGCAGGGTGGGGGTGCATGTCTGAAAGTGGCCTTAGTGCCATATTGGTAGGAGGGGGTATGGGAGGAGGGGGCAGTTGAGTTACCAGTGTCTGGTCCGTTCAAGTTAGCACTGTGCCACAGTACCAATGCCATGCAAAGAGGGTGCCTGTGGGTGTGTGTGAATGTCTGGTTTGGTTTCCTTCTTGTGGGTGTTATCAGCTGGCTGGCTTTTGGTGGAATTTCTCCACGCAGTAGCACTGTTTTGTTGTATTCTTCTTGACTGAATATCCCACTCTTGTTAGCCTGTTTTTTTCTGTGCACTCCTTGGTTGGCATAATAATGACTTTACAGTGGGTGCACTCCCTGCTGAGGTGGGCCATGCTGTGGGTACACACATTATTGATGGTTTTTAAAAAAAAATTCTTCTGCACGCAGTTGCACTTTTCTGGGGTTGTCTCCTGGAGTGATTGTTCCACTTGTACTAGCCTACTTTTTTGGGTAGTGCTTTGGCTGTGGGTTCAAGAAGTTTTGCCAAGATGTGACCAGCTGGGGCACTGGGGGAATAATTTCTAGTTTCTTTCTGGTTAATAATATGGTGGGGATGGGGCTTGACTTGTATAGGGGGACTGGGCACACACAACGGAGACTCTTTTGTGTGGGGGAGATGTCTGGTTTCTTGTGTGTAGTTGTTATGGCTGCTGGTCTGGCTGGTGGCTCCAATGGAACCGCACACGGATCCCCCCTCCCCCCCGCCGCCAAAAAAAGCTTGTTGAAACTTGATTGATCAAATTGATTTTCTCACTAATGTAGTCTTTGGAATTTCTTTGGTGGGGCACCCCAATCCAACCCTCCTCCTCCCCATCCCTGAGCTTCAAGCCTTGCATGTGCATCATTCATGGGGCATGCTTGTGGTGGGGGAACTTACTAATCACACACCCTTTTGGTTTTTTAATTACATGGTGGTGGTGATTTTAGTGCTGGCTTCGGTTCTATCTCTCACTCTGTCTTTCATTCTGATGGCAGGCACAGCAAAGGGAGGAAGGACTTCATGTGTTGCTGTGTACCCTAATTGGCTAGGCAATTAAGAGGGAGGGGGAAGGAGGATGTATGGATAAGTTGTAGTGCACATTGTGCACACTCTGATTGGCTAGACTATTAAATGGCTGCAGCTTCTGGACAAGGCAACAGCTTCTGAGGTGCCAAGCTGGCACCGAAGAGTTCCAAGTTTATGAAGTTAACAACATTTTCTGATGTCCTGGACTTTAGCACTCTTTCCAAAGCTTCGGACTTCAGAAACCGAAATGCCTCTAGGTACCTGGACTGACTAGTCGGAACTTGGGAGTTCAGTCAGAGTACCCC
Source organism: Sphenodon punctatus (assembly GCA_003113815.1). Taxonomy (NCBI): domain Eukaryota; kingdom Metazoa; phylum Chordata; class Lepidosauria; order Sphenodontia; family Sphenodontidae; genus Sphenodon; species Sphenodon punctatus. Next base: position 2,234,505 of record QEPC01015429.1, on the reverse strand, counting down.
GAAGTACTATCTGGTTCAGCTCTAGAAATAACAAAATTAAGTGGCCAATGGAACAGAAACTGTTTCACAATTTCAGTTGGGGTCAGATAAATTTGATGTGATTGGTTGGTTTTTCAAATATTTGTTTCATCTCTATTGTGATTTTGACTTGCTGTATACTGTCCAGTTCTCACTCTTACAGCCAGTTTGAGCTGAAATGTCCATGAGGTTCTCAGATTTACAGTAAGCTTTGAATCAATCACCATCATGCCTGTGGATCAGGAAAAGTGCAGTGGAATGGTAGTAAGGTTTTTGTTCATCAAGATAAAAAGCAGTCTCTCCTACACTAGACTGTTTGGAGACTGAAGACAGGGAGAAAAGCCAGAAAGCTACAAATAACTCAGACTCTGTGTGTGACTGTTTTTAGTTGGTAATTTATTGATTGCAGAGAAGGTTCATGTTTTAAAGGAACAGATTTTAATGAAGACTTAGTCTTAAATCACAGTGGTAGGGTATGATAATGCTTCATAGAGGTTGCTAAGAAACTTTCAGCAGATAGTTATAGAATTTTTAACCATGGAATATATCACTCAGTTGTTATACATAAATTGCCCACAGTCAAAGCTTAAGTAGGTGATAGGAGAGTTATATTATTGGACATCATTAGTGCTAACTGGAGTAATAAGAACACTATTCCTGTCACTGATGAGCAACCTGGCTTAATAGAGTCATAGACATTTCAAGGCAAGGTCATCCATCATTAGAACTCAGAATAGTTGTGGCAACACAGCCATAAATGAAATACTGTCCCTGCATGACGTCTGCTTATCTGTAACATTTATGAGTGCAGTGGAGTTTATGTCACAGCCCATTAGGTCTTATTTTTGTCAGGTTTCATCCCGAAAGGGGCTAGCTTAGAAGAGAAGTCTATGAGAGACCTATGTCTCTGGCTGCTTCCTAGGTCTTCATTGAATGTTTGCTGTTTTATCCAACCACACACAATGGACATTTAAAGATCATCGGATGCTATAAATTACGAGGTCAATTAGGGCAATGAGTCACCATCTCTCCGTCCAAGGTGAAATCGGGGAGATTATCAGCATGCAGAGGATGAGCAGAATAAAAGCACAGTAGTTGGTGGTAGTGTCAGACTTTGTGACTGAAGTGGCAATTTGTGGACTGGCTGAACACCATAGTGAAGAAGAGAGATGATGTAGATTTGGGCTGAGATGAGAGCAAGTGTTCCTGTGCTGCAGGGAAATACTTGGTCAGTCCAGTGATACTTTGCTTCTGTCCTTGTTTATATCAGTGCCTGTGATTTTCCATCATTCACTGTCAATTTTGTCATGTTTCTGCATTTTCCGGCATTTTTTGGTCACTTTCTGGCATTTTTGTGGTCATTTTCTGTCTCTTTGTGGAAGGCTTTGGGACTTTTATGGTGGTTTTACAGCACTTTTACAAAATATGTATGTCGAATTATAGCACTTTCCCAGCACTTAGCTGGCATTTTTGCATGTCCACAGGACCTGGGGGTGTGCATGGGGTAAACACGGGGCTTGGGATCGGCCTCACAACAACTCTGTTCAATTTGTGAAAAATAATGGCAAATGGCAAAAACAGTAGAAAAGCTAGTAAGTTTCTGCATTGAGCGAATGAAAGCAAATGGCCTGTTTCCAACGGAAACAGCATTCACTGCAATATGGGTATTTTCAGACGTGACGGGCGGCCGGTTCACCACAGTGAACCACCAGGGGGGGTGAACAGCGCAACCACGCCCGGGGGTGGGAAAACGACCCAAACAGACGTGCCGGGAACGGGACCATGGGCCGGAACCGGGCCGCACCATCGCGGGCCGCGGCAGCACAACAGACGTGCAGCCGAACCCCCGCCGGGCGCTAAACCCCCACAAGGCACCGGGCAGGGGCGGGACACAGACATGGCCGACTGAGGGCAAACGAAGCCACAAGGCACACAAGGGAACGCCCACACAAGGGAAACGGGAAGGGAGGGGGGAAGAGCGAGAACAGGCTGACAGCCGGCTCACACAGCGGTCCCGCAGCGGGGCACAATGCACGGCCACACGCCCCCGCACACACACACACACACACACACACACACACCAGGGAAAGGCCGGGAAGGGGGGAAGGGGCGCCCGGAACACCCCACCCGGAACACCGGCAGGGAGGGGGGGGCACCACCACGGGGCAAGGCACAGACAGCAGCAACCCCCACCCCCACACCACCCCAGTCCAGTCCAGTCCAAGGAGGTGCCCCCACAGGAACAGAGGCAGTCTCGGGGGGGGGGGGCGGACCCCCGGAGCAAGGCACGTTGGGGGCCCCCAAAGCACAGCGAGGCCGGCGGAGGGGCGCCAGGAGGAGGAGGAAGGGGGCCCCACAGTCAAAGGCTGGCACAGGCAGGGCAGCCGGGTCCAGCGGTGCTCCTCCGCAGCACCAGCGACGCTCAGGCAGCACCCACGGAGTCACGGGGATGGAGGGGGCCCAGGACCACGGCCAGGGGCAGCAGCAAGCAGCGAGGCGGGCGGGAGCTCACCGAGGTGGGGTCCGCAGGTCGGGAGCGGCCAGCGGGGACCAGGGCCCCCCCCCGGGCCGGGGCGGGAGCCCACACGGGGGCACCACGCCGGGGGGGGCAGGCCAGCGACGCGGGGCTCACGGGCCGCTGCCGGGGGCCCCGCTGGCCCCAGGGCCCGGGTGGCCCGCCCGGTGGACCAGGTGGGGCCAGTGCAGCATGCCCCGGCGGTACCCCTGCAAGGACATGTAGTGGGCGATCAGGTAGTAGGCCTCGAAGGGATCGGGCATGGTGAGGGCCAGCTGCACATCCACACGCGCCCACACCGCCAACAGGGATGACATCTCCACCGCGGAGGGCTCCGGCACACAGCAGGCAGCAGAAGGGGGCCACGGAAGATGCCCCAGCTCCAGAAGCCGCTGGAACGCCGCCCCACGGGTGCGCTGGTACCCACGGGCCCCGTGAACACAGGAGAAGTAGCTCACGGCCAAGGCAGGGCCACCCTCGGCCAGGCACTCCGAGTAGGCGCCCAGACCACACACCACCAGCGCTGACACGGTCTCCGAGGCGCTCCAGGGCACATGGGCGCACAGCACCTCCGGGATGCGCCCCTCGGGGAAACGAGCCAGCCCCAGGGCCTCCGCATGCAGCCGGCAATCACGGGCGCTCACCACATGGCCAAAGTAACGGAGCCCGGAGCTCAGGCTCTCGTAGGCACCTGCACGGCTCCCCGGCCCGGCCAGGAGCAGCTGCACGGCAGGGGTGTGCCACAGGTCGCACAGAGACATGGTCTCGCGGAAGGCCCAGATATGGGGGGCCCCTTGGGGGCCGGACAGCGGGAGCCCCATGGATGGGCAGCCAGCCATGGTCCAGCACAACAGGGAATGGGACACGGAGCCCGGAGGGCACACAGACTGCCCAGGGCCGGGAGAGGCTCGGCCCGGCCCCCGGGACAGGGAACACGGGCCCGCACCGCAACATTGTAGCACAACAGAGCGAGGCGTGGGGTGCGGGCCCGGCACAGCTGCAGAGAACAACAGCGAGCTCTCTGTCTGCCTAATCGCACCTTCAAGGCCATCCCGCTACAAACAGCGAGGGGAGGGGGCCCGGGGTGCTGGGGGCGGGAGCAGCCGGAACGCACCGGCACAGGGCGCGCGCAGGCCCGCGAGGCCGACCCCCGGGCGGAGCCACCAGCACCGGGCCGCCATAAGCGCTCCCAGCCCCCACCGGGGCCCCAGCACCATGGAGCGCGATAGGGCAGGTGGGAACTGGATGTTCCTCGCGCTCGCGGCTGAGTGGCACCGTGACCACACTGAGCAGCTGTGCCTCCTGACCGAGAGGGTGCACCTGGCCGTCCGCCTGCGCTATGTCCTGGCCCTGCGGGCTGGCGTGCGCCTCCGGGGCCAGCAGGCCCGCAGGAGAGTCCGTGCCCGGCTCAGGGCTCGGCGCCGGGCCTGGGGGGCGTGGCTGGCCGCCTGCCGGAGCCTCACCCGGCCCGCTGCGCTCCGAGGGGCCGCGAGGCGGTTCCGCTGGGCAACGCAGACCCTCCGCCGGGCAGCGCTGCTGGCTATGCCCATAGCGCGGAGCCTATGGGTCACGGAGCGGCCCCAGGCCTGGTGGGAGCGGGCCCAGGCCCACTGGGGGGAGGCCGAGTGGGGGTCCCACTTCCGGATGGGCAAGGCCACCCTGCTGCGCCTAGCGGAGCTCCTCACGCCCTGGCTGGAGCGGCAGCACACCTCCATGCGGGAGCCCATCCCCATGGTCCAGCGGGTGGCCATAGGGGTCTGGGCCCTCGCAACGCCCGACTCCTGCCGCTCCGTGTCCCAGCACTTCGGGGTGGGGCTCAGCACGGTCGCCTGCATCGTGCGGGATGTGTGCGAGGCTGTGGAGGGCGTGCTCCTCGACAGGACCATCCAGCTCCTGGACCAGGGCGCTGTGATGGCTGGCTTCGCGGCCGGGGGCTTCCCGAACTGCATCGGAGCCGTGGACGGCACACACATCGAGATCCTGCGCCCGGCCGCGGGGGAGGCCCTGGAGTATGTGAACCGGCACGGATACTACTCCCTGCACCTGCAGGGGGTGGTGGACCACCGGGCCCGCTTCATAGACATCTACACGGGCAACTCCGGCCGGAGTCACGACGCCAGGATCATGACCATCTCCCCCTTCTATGCCCGCATGTACCGGGGGGACTTCGCGGACATGGGCATGAGGTGGATCGAGGGTGTTCCCATGCCCCCCTGCATCCTGGGGGACCCCGCCTACCCCCTGACCCGCTGGCTGATGAAGGTCTACCCTGTCCCGAGCACCCCTGCGGAGCAGGTATACAATACCCGCCTGTGTGCGAGCCGGACCGTGGTGGAGCGTGCCTTCGGGGCCCTGAAGCAGCGCTGGAGGAGTATAGCTGGCCGCCTGGACTTCACCGTCCCCACCTCCGCCCTGGTGATCGGTGCCTGCTGCGTTCTGCACAATGTGTGCGAGACCGAGGGGGCGGCCCTGGAGTACCCCGAGCCCCACCGGCCCCCCGGTCCTGTTCCCCTGTACGTGAACGCAGGGAACCCCCGGGAGTACCGGTATGCCAAAAGGATCCGGAACGCCCTTGCAACCCACATCGCCCGGGGGGGCCCGCTGTGAGGGCCTTCCCGCCCCTGGGGGCCCCACCCCCCCTTCCGTGCCAATGCCCCTGTACACGCGGTCCCACAGCCCTGTCCCCCCCACAAACGGGCCGGGGACAACTGTCTCTTTACAACACTTTATTGCCCACACAGTTCACACAATCACCCTGTGCCCCCTCCCCACCCCCGTGCCCGTGACCCCGTCCACCACCCGCCCTCATGTGGCCCTCCCCCTCCCCCCCCTTCCCACCATCCCCCCGCGTTTCCTGGGCCGACCCCTCGTGCGGCCGCTTGGGCCCACCGAGCTCTGGGAGCTCCCCTCCCCCCCACTGTCCGTGTCCCCTGCCGTGTCCTGGGCCGGTCCCGGCCCCGGCAGGGGGCCGGGCGGCGGATGGGCAGCTGTGCCCGGTGCCCCGGTCGCGCCCCGGGGGGGCTGGACCCTCCGGAGGCCCGGGGGCACTGGGAGGCGCATGCGAGGGCCCTGGGGCCGGGGGGGCGCCAGGGGCGGCAGGGCTGGGCCCGGGGGCGCCGAGGGGCCCGGCATGGGGACCTGGGCGGGCAGGGCGCCCGGAGGTGCGCCGGCCATCACGTAGGCACACATGGTGCCCGCATGCAGGAGCAGGGAGGTCCCAATGTCGTGGGACCTGTCCATCTTTGCACTGTGCTCCCGCACCATGCCCTGTATGTCCTGCCGGAGGCCCCTGAGCAGCCCCTGCTGCCGCTGGTGCTCCCGGCGCTCCCGCCTCCGCTCCAGGCGCACCTCCGCCTCCAGCCGGCGGTCTGTCTCCAGGGCCTTCTCCATGGACCGCTCTATGGCCGCCTCCATGCGGTCCACGGAGGCGATCATGCGCTCCCCCTGTTCCTCCGCCCTGCGGACGATGTCCTCCGCTTGCTCCTCCCTGCGCCTGCGGACCCGCGCCCGGTACTCCCGCATCCGCTGGGCTGGGGCCGCGGCCGGCGGAGGCGCCGCGCGCGGGGGCTGCCCTGTGGAAATGGGCGGGTGGGTCAGTGCAGGGCCCTGTCCCCTAGCGGGGTCGGGTCCCGGGGCCCCCTGCCCCCCCTCCCCCACTGAGGCCGGAGGCCCCCCTGGGCTGGCGCCCGGGGGGCCCTCCCGCCATCCCAGCCCTCCCGCCTTACCTGGGTCCGGCACCTGCTCTCCTGTGCCCTCCGCGGGGGCCTGCACCGTCTCGCTGGCCCGGTCCTGGGGCTCCCCATGTCCTGCGGGCGGGAGAGGGGGGAGCGGGTGAAGGGGGCTGGTTGTGGCCCCTGCAGCAGGGCCCCCACCCCCGCCCCTGCCACCGGCCCCCTGGTCGTGCCCCCCCCTGCCCTGGGGGCCCGCTTACCCTCTATGTCCGTCTCCGAGCCTTCGGAGCCCGGCGCCTCACCCTGGGAGTGCTCCCCCTGGGACCACTGGCTGAGGGTGGTGAAGGTGCCGACCTCCGACTCCGCCTGGCCGGCCCGGCGTTGGGATGTCTCCGGGCTGCTGCTGGGGGGGGGCCTTGGGGCTTCTGCGGGTCCCGGGTGGTCCTCCTGGGGGTGGGGGTCCCCTGAGCTCGTGTCTACCGGGCGGGCGGCGAGGGAAGGGGGTACCTCGGCCCGCTCCCTGCCCTGGACCACAGCGCTGCCCACGAGGCGTGGGGCAACAATGGAGCCCTTCATGTGAAGGATGCGGTCCAGGGCATCGTAGTAGGGGGCGGTGCGGGCCCCGTGCCCGGAGCGGCTGTTGTTGTCCTTGATGGCCTTGTACCCCCTCTTGAGTTCCTTGGCCTTGGAGCGACACTGGCTGACTGTGCGCTCGTGCCCCGCCGCCTCCATGTCGCGCACGATGTCCCGGTAGACGTGCTCGTTCCTCTGGTTGATTGCGAGCTCCAGCTGGTACTCGAGGGTCCCCCATATCCGGATGAAGTCCCGGGTCTCCTGTAGGCCCCACTGGCCCCCTCTGTGGTAGGCCTTCTTCCGGCTCGGCCCCTGCTGTTCCTCCTCCTGGTCCAGCTCCTGCTCCACCTGCACCTGCTCCTCCTCCACCTCCTCCTGGGGGTGCGCCTCCGGGCGCGCGGGGCCGGGCTCGTCCTGGGGCTCGTCCGCCCGGGCCGTCTTTCGTGTCTGGGGGGGAGGGGGTGAGTGGTTGCTGGGTGCGGGTGTGGCCCCTCTCGGGGGCCCCCTGCCCCCCTGCCTTGTGCCCTGGGTCCCCCCGGCCCCCCCATGGGGGGTTCACCCGTGCCCCCTGTTCCCCTCCCGTTGGGTGCCCTTACCCTTTTCCTGGGTGCCTCCTGTGGGCCCGTTCCGGCCGCTGTCCCCGGGGCGGCGCGACCCGGCTGCAGCTGTGGGTGTTGTTCCCGGGCCGCCTCCCTGGTCGGGTGCTCCCGTGTGCCCCCTTTCTGCGCCTGTGCCCCCTCCGCCTGCATCGCTGGGCCTGCCTGTACCTCCTCCGCCGCCTGTCCCGCCGCTGTCGCTGTCTCTGCCTCCGCTCTCTTCCGCTTCCCTCCTCGCTCCATCCCGCCACGCTTGCTTGCTGCTGCTCTCGCTTTAAATCTCCCTCCGGTGGTTGTGTTGCTGCTGGTTGCCTGGCAGCGACGCTGCGTGCCTCGTCCCCGGCTGGGGCTCATTTTGTTTGGTTCCGCTCGGGGATTGGCGTCCAGACGTTACTTTTCCTTGGTTCCCTGTGGGGGTTCGTTTGACCATGCTTCCCGGGACCTTCCCCCGGCTAGCCCTGGAAGCGTGGTTGCGGCTGACCCCATGTGGGTATTGAGCGTGATGAACATCTGGCGCACGCCGTTCAGACGTTCAGGGCCCTTTGGCCCCACGGGGGGGTTGAGCATGGTTCAGTGTGGTTGAGCGTGATCTCGTAACGTCTGAAATCATCCTTTGTCATTTCAAGGCAAATGTAGATCATTTAAATCAACCTAAGGAAAGTAGTGTTAACGTGGAATTTCTGCATTATGTGAATGAGTCACCTATTCCTGAGATGATTGCTGATATTTTTTTTAGTAATATTGGAGCAAAAAGTTGAAGATCTGGCCATTACTGATTAAACAATATCTTGGGGAAATTGCAGTCTGGGTGCCTGCCTTCCCATGGGGTAGGCACCACATGTATCAAGATAATTAATGATCTGCTGATTCTTTAAGATCAAGGTCAGCTGGCCATTTTGTTCATGCTGGACCTTACAGCAGCATTTTATACAAGTGACTGTGGGTTGCTGCTTTGACAGTTGAGGGACATTTCTGGCATTATGGGAGCTTTTCGTTGGTGGTTTCAGTCAAACCTGGAAGAGTAGAGTTAGTCAGTGGTGATTAATGGATATGTGTCATCCCTGAGAGGCTTGAATTGCGGTGTTCCTCAAGGTTCTATTCTCTTGTTCATGTGGTTCAACGTATACCCTTTGTGGATGTTATGACCAAGCATGGAGTTCAGTATCAGCAGCATGTTGATGATACACAACTGTATATCTCTTCCCCAAGGAGCCCCACCATATCAACCACTACCTTGAAGGAGTGCTTGAATGATATAGCTGTCTGGCTACACTGGAGCTACCTTGTGCTCAACCCAGGGAAGAGTTGATTTTGATGGGGTGGGGCAGCTGCTATGAGGATTCCTTTGCTTCCCTTGGGTTCTTGCATATGGAGGTAAAAGTAGTGGACTAAGAAAAGAACATGGGCATAATTTTTAACTATGAAAATTCAAGTATGGCTTCTTATCTGATCCAAAGTCTCTCCCGGAGGGGGAAAGAATTGTTTATGTTTGCCCGATTCAACGCCCTGCCAACCAGAGTTCTGGAGGGTCGCTACCAAGCAATTCCCTTTTTGAAGCGACTTTGTCCATTTGACAAACTGCATGTGGAATCAACTGAGCATGTATTGTTTGAATGTCATCTTTATGATACCCTCCACCACCAGTATCTGTCCTCATTTTGTGCCAAGTTTAAGGATGGGACCCTCAATTATTTGTTATTACAAGCCTTGGTGGATACGAAACCTGAGACCACTCTTTCCGTCTCACGCTTTTTGGCAGCAGCTTTAAATTTCTTATCGACCTTTCTGCACTTTAAATCATGTGCTGACCAGGCTCTTGGGGTTGTGGTACAGTGATGTAGTTTTGGTTTATTAAATAGTTTGTTTTTCTCCTTGACTTACAAGGACTTATTTAGGTATTATTGTACATGTGATGTTTTGTTGTTATGCATTGTTGTGTGTGATATGGCGTATGACCACAAATAAACATATATATATATATATATATATATATATATGAAAATTCAAGTGTCAAATGTAATTTGGAGCTGTTTTCTTCAATTATGAAATTTACATAAGCTACACCCTTATTTATCCAAATCGGACATTGTCACAGATTTGGATAAATAAGGGTGTAGCTTATGTAAAGCCACTTGCTGGTAACCAAGAGGCTTAATTTTTGCAACTCCCTCCTCTACAGTCTGCCAGCAGTAGGGGGTGTGCACTTCATTTTCATTATTATAATAACAAAAATGAAAGAGGGATCTTTTGTTTTCATTATTAAATAGTGAAAATGAAAGAACATAATAATGAAATAATTTTGTGCCGTTATTATGAGTTAACAGGAAAAAAACTGAAGTACATTTTCATCTATACCTTTTTTTATTGCTTATTCAATTTTGTTGAAGTTTGGAGATCTTGAACCCCCAATAGAGGGCATTGTGAACACTAATTTTCAGAAAGATTGGGTAAAGGGAACCAATTATATATGCAATTAAATGTTGTGATTTTAAGAAAAGCTGTGAATGCATTCCTGGCTCCAAATTCTTTGAATTCCATCCAATTTGTTTGAAACATAGGTAGATTATGCCCCTCCCCAAGGTTACTATCTCTGCCTAATTCAATAAAGATTGGATAAATGGATCTGATGGTATAAACAATTTACTTGTACATGAATTTCTGGCTGTAACATTCCCTGCCGCACTTATTTTACATGAAATTTAGCAGGCTTGTATTTCAGACCTTCAGGATCATCTCTGCTAAATTGTAGAAAGCTTTGATAAAAGGTCCAAATTTTATAAGAAATTGAAGTCTCCCTCTTGAATACTTTAATTGTTCAGGTAAATAGCACATGCACTGTCATTCAGAGACAGACATGGCAGGAGGAAAGGGGCTGTAGAAGGGTGGGGAGGTGAAGCAGTCCAACAGACTGACATATGCAGTCACTGGTCAATTACTGCATGCTTCCACCTTAACAGAAAGACCAATCTGTGGTAGCTTCAAGGCGAGAATAGAGGATAGATATAAACTGCTGTTCTTTGCGCCTGCTCTATGGCTTTGGTCAGAGCATTTTCTCAGACTTTGCTGGCAGGATTTTTTTTTGTGCATACAAGAGCTCACTGCAAGAGTTCAACTAGCTACATAAATCCAATCCCCACACACCTGGGGTGCTGCCCAACAGCCTCCTGCCCCCTTCTGGGGCGTTCTCTATAAGTTGACAGACACCCCCACGCACCCCGGATGCCCACCCAGACTGACGTCTGTGCCAAACAGCAGAGATGACAGATATATCCTCTGGTCAACTGGCTTGACATTTCCAAGACACCCTGGCTGGGACAGAGATGGGATTGGTCTCTCTTACTGCATACTTCCAGCTTTCCAGGACAAATCCTGGGGACTCTGAGGTGAGCATGGAAAAGACATAACTGGGACTTCAAACAACTAGGCAGAGGGCAGGGGGAAGTATCCTAGCAATCAGGATACATGGTTTACACTAGGGATGTGCGAACAGAATATGGTTCAGATGTTCAGACATTTGGTCGCTCGGTTTGAAACCCGAGTTCGGGTTCGGTTGTTTGGTTCGACGGAGTTAAATTTGGCCGAACTCGACCGAACATCCAAAAATAGCGCTATCGTTACCGATATCAATTTTTTCCCCGGTATTGGTATCATTTGGCCCTGAATCCACCCCTGGTATATGCTCCTGGTGCCAGGAAGTTTTCTCCTCAGCTGCCTCCCCCTTCCAGACACATTTTTCCCACCCACAGTCACGTTTTTCCCACCCCCGAACTCATCCGAACTTTTCTGAACTGTTCGGCTGTTCGAACGTTTGGTTTGGACGTTTGGTTGTCTGAACAGGCCGAATTCGACCCGAACTCAGAACATCCAAACCGCGTTCACACATCCGTAGTTCAAACATCCAGGATGGCTAATTGCCATCACAATCCCATCCTGCAGCACTGTGACAAAGGACATAAGAGAATCCCTTATTGGTTGGAATCCTTATCCCTTTCCTAAGCAGATGCTTCCAACTTCCCAGTAACAAGTAAGAGAGAGGGATTTGGGTGGTCACAGCACAGAATGATTTTTATTTTATTTATTTATTTATTTGTTTATTTATTTATTTATGTTCAATACTTCTATACTGCCCTAATGGCTATGCAGAAACTCAGGGCAGTGTACAACTAACATAAGTAAACAACATACAAAATGCAAGAACATTAACACATTCAACTCAAAAAATCAGCTTAATACCTACCTCCCTCATCCCCCTCACTGAATGTCTGGTGAAATATCTAGGTCTTGCTTTGACTATGAAATATGAAGAGGTACTGGAAGTGTCGAACCTCTGCTGGGAGGGAGTTCCAGAGCTGTCTCTTATACACATCTAGATGTGTATAAGAGACAGCCCACATAGAGCGCATTGCAGTAGTCAAGCCGTGAGGTGATAAATGCATGGATGATGGTGGCAAGGTCAGGGCCTGAGATATACGGTTGAAGACAACGGACCAGATGTAACTTACTAAAAGCACTCCTCGCTACAGCTGTCACCTGGACATCCAGGTAGAGCAGCAAGTTGAGGAGAACCCCCAGATTCCGAACTTGAAGAACCAGAGTTGGACACACCCCATCAAAGATGGGTTCCTCCACACATGCACCCTTACCCATCGCATCACCTCTGTCTTGTCAGGATTCAGCTTGAGGTGACTTGTCCTCATCCAATCACCCACCACAGCCAGGCATTGGGTAAGCACTGAAACTGCAGGGCCTGGGTTGGATGAAAATAAAAGGTATGACATAATCATATTGATGAAACCCAACTCCAAATCCTCTCACAATCTCACCCAACGGCTGCATATATACATTGAACAGGAGAGGGGACAAAATTGAACCCTGCAGGACTCCATATGTAAGGTGCCGGGGGGAAGATGAACACTCCCTCAGGACCACATGCTGAGTTGTCATGGCCAGGAATGAGCGGAACCATCCAAGAACAGCCCCACCACCACCACTACAGTCCTGCAGGCATGTCACAAACAGCTTGTATTCCACCACATCAAATGCAGCTGAAAGATCTAACAAAATCAAGAGAGTGGACCTACCTTGATCCATCTTTTGGCACATATCGTCGACCAAAGCCACAAGCGCAATCTCCATACCATAAACTACATGAAATCCTGACTGCGAAAGATCAAGGAAACCAATCCGGTCCAGATGTCCCTGCAGCTGCTTGGCCATTCTCCATTCAATAACCTTCCCTAAAAAGGGAAGGTAAGAGACAGGTCAATAATTGGACATGGCGCCAATGTCAATAGATAGCTTCTTGAGCAAGGGCCGCACCACAGCCTCCTTCAGGCACTCCATGATCCTGCCCTCCACCAGGGAGGCATTGACCACCCAAGCCAGCAATGCTCCCAGCGTCTCCCGACTGGCCTTAACCAACCAAGATGGACATAGATCAAGTTCACATGTTGTGGCCCGCATAGCCCGCATCATCTCCACCACAACGGAGGCCAATATCAACCCAAACTGATCCCACAAAACGGGACAAGGCAGGGAATTCATAGTCTCAGGTACACTCCCTACTTCAAATGTGGCATCGAAACAGTGGTGAATATGAATAATTTTTTCAGCAAAAAAACCTATTAAATGGTCACAGCGAACACTTGATGCCTCCAGTTCCATGCAGAGAGAAGCCAGACTTACCAGCCCCTTCACCACCTAGAAAAGCTCAGCTGGATGAGATTTTGTGGACGATATGAGAATAGCAAAGAAAACCTTATTTGCTGCCTGCATAGCCAAGGCATAGGCTCTCAAAGCAGCTCTATATTGCTATCAATCATCTTCAGCATGGGTCCGACACCAACGTCACTCTAACTGCCTTCCTTTCTGCTTCAGCAAGCACAAGTCATTCATAAACCATGGCACCAAGTGCCGCCTATGAAACCCTGTGCCTGGATGCCTGGGAGCTGTCCGGTCAATGACCTCAGTCATCAAGATGTTCCAAAATGCTACAAGGTCATTGAGTGTATGACCATCAAGGTTGGAAGGCACCTCCACAAGAGCATTCCGGAACAAATCCGGTTCCATAAGTCTTCCAGGGTGAACCACAAAAATAGGTTCCACACCCTGCTGGAGGCAGACATGTTCCGGGAGAGAGGCCCACATGAGATTATGATCTGTCTATGTCAAGGGCACAGGTGACACCTCTCCCACTACCAGATCCCCTGCTTCAGGGCCAGTGCAGAATTCCAAGTCCAGAGTATGCCCCCGCCCCCCATGAGTCGAGTCAAATACCCTGTGGAAGAAGCCCATGGTTGCCATGGTGGCCATGAACTCATGCTCTGTCCCACTAATATTGGTGTCAGTGTGAATGTTTAAGTCCCTCAGGACAATCAGTCATGGAGAACGCAACACCACCTCTGACACCAAATCAGCTAAAGCAGGCAGGGTAGCTGCTGTGCAGGCAAGTGCATGGTAAACAAGCATACATGGGTGACATTTCTGCTGTCCAATTGGCATCACAAACACATCTTGTACTACAGTGACAAACATAAGAGAATCCTTCGTATAGTCTCATTCGCTGCAGATGCTGTCAGGCTTATAACATTGGGACACTTTATCAAATCTTCTGGATATTTAGCAGAGATTATTCTTAAGGTCTGAGATACAAACCTACCAAATTTCATGTATACTTGTTGGAATACACAGATGTTACATCCAGACATACATTTACAAGTAAATTGATTATAACATCAGGACCTTTTAGCTACTCCTTCTAAAATGTGTTACCAATAGTAACCTTGGTGAGGGGTATAATATTTCCAAGTTTCATCCAAAGCAGACGGGAGACAAAGATGTTATTGCCAGAAATGTGCATGCAACTTTTTTGTAAAATAACAAATTTCAACTGCTTATAAAATCGAATCCTTTTATATAGTCTTTCCAATTTTTGGCACACATAATGCCCTCAGTTGGGGGTACAATTATGAAATATTTTATCCAAATCAAATATTAAAAAAAACACATTACAGCTAAAAAAAAAAATTCCATTTAAACCAATGGAAATAAAAACAGAAGAACGAACGGAAGCAAAACAAAGACTAACGAAATATGAAAAAAATGTGTGAAATTTAAATAATAAAAAGACAGTAATAAAAAACCCAAAAGAGAGTTACTATGCACATCCCTAGCTAGGGTGCTTATCCATCACTTCTAGTTTGTTCAAAATGCGGCAGTATGGCTGTTTACTAGTTTGGGAAGTCATGATCATATTACGCCTGCACTTCCTTAGATGCACCAGAAGTAGCTGGCCATATGACCCACAATTGATATGGTGGTCAGCAACTTCTGGTTTGTCTTTTCAGCGTGGTTCTTCACCATGCTGCATCCTGCCACTCATGTGAAAGTGACCTCAGACACAGATTGAAAGATGTCCCATCCAGTACACCATATTGCCCAGCCAAAAATATAGTTCTAAGACAAAGGACTGACAGACAAGCTCAGGTGTGGCCAATGGCTCTATACAAAGGGTATTTTTAAACACACCTTAATGTGCTGGTCTTTGTCACTGGGAGACGGGGAATGGGGTCCCAGGGAAGAGGTTGCAACCTAGAATGAATACCTACACACAGACACAGACACAGACACAGACACACACACACACACACACAGAGGTCTTGGTTCCAGGGAGTGCTCTTTTGAGGAAAGGTGCCCGTCAGGATAGTGGTTGGGCCCTGTGGACTCACTGAGGCCAGACCCTTATCATCATAGGGTACTGAGAGCGTAAGGAAGCAAGGGCCCCACACCGGGCACCCTCCACGTATAACCCACACCACGGGAGTCAGAGATCAGGATAACGAGCAGGGGGGGAACGTGGATGAGCGGGAGGGGGACCCAGGGGTCAATGGAGTGAAAGGGCTGCCACACCACTCACTCCAGGGATGGGAAACAACCAAGCCAAGGGAGGGCTCATTTCACACACAACCTCACACAGCACTTTCTCACTAGCACTCACCTTACTCATGCAGAGAAGGTTCAGGGGAGGGGAATAATTCACCATGCACACACACAGGCTTACTAACTCCATGCGCTCACACCTACACCAACTAGAACAATTGTAACAGAACTTAGCTCCAAGCAAGCGGCCGGTTTCCTCCTCTACAATCACCAGCGTTGGGTGCTTCCCAGTGACACGAGGCTCCCTACTGTGGGGTGGCCCTGCCGTGGACCCCTTTCCTCCCTCCTCTCCCTGACCTCATGACAGTCTTTCAATCTTCCGGGTTTGCAAGTCCACAAGTAAGTTCCGGATGCATTCTTCACACACACACACACACACACACACTCTGCCCTCAGGCAGTTCCTGTATGCATTCTTCACACAAACACTGCCCTGAGGCAGCCTAAAGTAGCCACAGCTGTAGACATGAGGGGCTGCCATGGAAACCAGGTGAGCACAGCTGCCTGGAGGAAAGCAGTTTACCAGGAGAACTTTTTACATACAAAGTTTCTGGTAGAAGTTCTATGCAGAAGTTCAAAGACCCAGATGCTTAAGATCTGGGTGAGTAATTTAGACACACAGAAACTAAGTTCAGGATGTAACAGCAAACATGCAGGTGAAATGTGTGTGTAAAAACAACCATTGACTTACATTCCAGGGGAAATGAATCCCAACAGGGACTTACATTCCCAGGGGGGTCCCCAGATCCATAACGCTTACAATCATGAGACTCATGAGTTGGCAACACTGGAGCAGGCAAACTCAAAAACATACCAAACCCCACCCCCACCCCTGTAATTTTTAAGCAATCCACCAAAGTTCAGTTTATGAAGGAACCACTGCAAACACATCTCACCCCCTCAAATCTATTAAGTAACCTAAGGTCCAGGGGCCAAATCTGGCCAATGATGAGGTTTTATGCTCCTTTCTAGCTCCTGTATCCACTTCCTACTCCCAAATACTAAAAGACGGAACTCAGGATAAGGGAGCAGAGATGAGAGCACACACAATGACAGGGGGTGGCAGATCTATGGCAAAGTCACTCCCAGTCTGCTCAGGGGGACAACAGGCAACCAAGCAGAAGCAGAGCCAAGTCCAGTGTACATGGGGGCAGAAGGTAAAAAGCTCCCTTCACCCCCATCTGACATGTGCCCAGGGGAAACACAGACAAGGTAAACCCTCTCTTTTAAAAAAAACAAAAAAAAACCACCTAACAAGCAGCAGGTTAGAAACAAGTCCTCCCCCCCCCCC